>ML808922.1:150094-165252 GCA_009831015.1 Picea engelmannii | reverse complement strand
ATGATGTTGGTACATATTGATGAGTCATAGTTGATGAGTAGTTGACACATGATTGGTACATACTTGGTACATGGTTGGATTCACTTGTTTATGGTACAGGTTGATTATAGGTTGGTGCATGGTTGATGCACTTGTTTATGGTATAGGTTGATTACAGGTTGATGCATGGTTCAGATTTATTGGTATAGATTTACAGTGGTATATCTCACAGTGATAGTGTGATAATGGTTCCATCATTCTACTTCTACTTCAGGGTGGCAGGACGGGGCAAGGACAGGTGGTTGTAGCCACCTTCCGGTTGTAGCCGGAAAACATTGGGGGTTGTAGCCTCCTTCTAGTTGTAGCCAGAGATTTGGGGAGTTGGAGCTTCCCTCAGGTTGTAGCCTGAGAAACTTGGGGAGTTGGAGATTCCCTCAGGTTGTAGCCTCCTTCCAGTTGCAACTGGAAAACAAAGGAAGTTGGTGCTTCCAATGAATGTAATTCTTCAAGACATATAAGAAAAAGAATTCCGTGGTTTTCTCCCGATTTGGGTTTCTACGTAAAACACTGGTGTACTGTGTATGTGTGTGATTGTTTATTTATTACTGCTCATTATTGGATAATAATTCTACATTGATATAACATTTGAAGAAAAAGGATTATAATTACGTTATTACTGATTCTACCCCCCTCTCAGTAATCCAACATAACAAGCTATCAAGTTCCTTGTTCTCTTTAATGATATTTCTTTTTATTAATACCATCAGATCAGGGGATGAATACAACCCCTCCTCATAGGTGGAATCATGATCAACATGGCATGCCGACTACATATAATTTCAACAAAACCAATGTTATTTCAATTATATAAACAAATGAAATAACTGATCACCACACAAATAAAATTATATAAGCAAATAATAAAATTCACGTAAAATGAAAGTCGAATTTGATGATCATTTACATGTTCTATGGATGGCCCTTTTCCACGATCATCCTGCCACATTATAATATAATTATAACCCCCAAATATTTAAAAAATTGTTAATGATAACAAGAAAACTGATTTCCACCCAAATAAAATCGTCCTCATCGATCAAACTCCCACATTATTATAAAATTGGGACCGTGAAATATTTAGAACATTGTTAAAGATAAAAAAAAGTATAATGCAATAAGTAGAGGTTGCTTAAAGAGGTGTTGCGTAAGTACCCACACATTATTAGTTGATGTTTTTATTTGATTCAAATGGTAATCCACTAATAACTCTTCCCTGGGAAATATCTTTTTTATTGTGCACATGACTACTTGATTCTCTTCGCGTCCCTCATATAGGAAAATCGGTTGCTTGTTTGTTGTCTAGGGTCGTGTGTTGTTTATAAACCTTGCGATATTGCCGAAATATTAAGGCCTTCCATCAATATATATAGTCTCTCCCTTATTTTTATCGTTTTTTATAAGCTGTATATAATTTGAGGCGAGTGCATATCTCCAAATACTTCGCATCTACCAGATCAACCGCATCCAATCGTTATAATTGTAACACAGTCTGACATAGTCCATCAATTCAGTTACTGTATTATATTTTACAGTTATTCCATCCATGGAAAATAGCCCCAGGTCATGCAGGGAGGATGGTGCAATGCGATATGTCCTATTGTTGACAATGAAGTCAGTTTATAACGAAGGCCTTGATGCCTTCAACAAAAAAAAATACAAGTGTGCTTAAACCTAACATGATGTCATCTATGGAAGATAAACCAATAGATGTTATGACTTAGCAACATGCACCATATTGTCAATAGATACAAACGAAGCAATGGAATCCCACCATGATTAAAATATACAAAAGAATCAATTCAAGATTGGTGACCTCGTATTAGTATACGACAGTAAAATTGGAAATTGCTAGACTTGGAACTTGCATTGTCAAAGACATCATAGCTAATTGCTTGGTCCAATTAAATATAGTTTAAGAATTTATATTGAAGACATTTTTAAATGGGGAAAAATTAAATAGATACAACGCTTGAAGACCCCAATCTTTCTTTTAAAGAGAGAAACAAAAAATCTATAGGTTAGTTAGGATAAGGGTGGTTACCACTTTGTAGTCAAAAGGTTGTTGGTCAAACATTGAAACCCTTAACCATATTGGGAAAATGTTATAGTTCAAAGTTTACTATTTTGACATAAGCAAAGAAGAATTGTAGTTGACTAGTCAGATGAAGAGAAAGAAAAAGAAACAATTTAGGGAATGGAGTTTCACAAATAAAGAAGACCTTCTATCATACAACTGAGATTTTAGGTAAGAAGAGATTAGAGGAAAAGTTGACATGACCAATTGAAGAAAGTAGTCATTCAAGCAATAAATGAGGCAAAAATCATTAGAACACATCTAGTTAAGAAGAAATCCACAAAAGTTTCCAAAAAATCACTATGTCCCCAAGAAGCCCTAAATGACTGAGATAGAGAGAAGTCCATTAATATAGTAATAACCAATTAAAGTGGCAGTGATAACGAAGAGATGGGAATTGTAACGATGAGAGAATGAGACAAAACAATAACATTGTTTGTCATAGAAAATTAAGCCCAAATGATCCAGACGAATTTCCACACATGGAAGGACCTTACTGTGTTCACCAAGTTAATTTGCAGAGTGGTGAAGGTGGTAAACTTATATGTTTTGAGTTTATATTTCTCATGCATTTTATTAGTTCTTTGTGAGGAAAGGGTCTCATGCATTCTTATGAGATTCTCATGCACATTACTTATGCTTTACGAGATTTTGAAAAACTCATACATTAGTATTCATTATTGATGCAAAATGATTAATACTTGTGAGGGAAATTAGACTCACGTATTATTCATTATATTATAATTTGGAAATTGGTTTTTATATGAGAAACCACCTCACACCAATTTTCCATTATTCTCACTATTAGGTTTAGAGAATCAAGGACATTGATGAGGAGTCTTGGGGTGGTTTTGAGACTTTTCCCTTTATGTACTTGAATATGGTTTGGGATCATACATTCATGGATCTTTTTCCTCGTTTGTAATTAGATCCTATTATTGTGGATCTAGGAGTTAATGCTCTTTCTTAAGAGGGAGTGAGGAAAAACTATATAACGTCTTATGTGAGCCCTTTTTGAGGGGAGAGGAAGGAGGAGAGTATTGGAGAGATAATGAGTGGAGTTATAAATCCATAGTGCTATTACTCCTAAGATTTTGAGAGACTTATTCATGTAAGGTATTTTCCTTCTTGATGTATGGAGAGGTATGAGTGTGAGCAGTCTTCTTGAATCCTCATTGAAGGAGAAGGCATCTCTTATGTAATCACTTATGAGAAGGTCCCAACATATTTTGAAGAAGGAATGCAAACGATCTGAATTCCAATTGAAGTGGGTCTGGAGACATAGCCCAGGAGGGGTGAACTCCGTTACCAACATTGGTTGTCTCTCTCATTTGTCTTTTCATGCATTTTATTCCATTTTGAGTTCATGTGTGTTATGTATTATTGTTTACAAGCATGGTTAATCATGGATTCATATGCCCTTTAATCCTTATGCAAATACTTTGTCAGAAAATGATTCTTAATTGAAAACTTGCATAAAGTACTCGCTCATTTTCAGATCATGTGGTATCAAAACTAGTCTGACTACTTTGAATTAGGATGGGAAAAGGAGCGAAGAAAGCATAAATACTTCATGAATTAGAAGAGATAAATCACAACATTCAAGCTGAAAATGCAGAGTTGAGGAGACTTTTGCAGGTTGTAGAAGAAGAGAACCAAGAGCTTCAAGAGAGGTCTCATCTTCATGGATAAGCCCTCAATGAAATTATTGAGGAATCGTAGCTCAAATTGTGAACCAAGGATGATCTCTTGGCTAAGTTGAAGCATGGTGAACGAATGGAAGACAAAGAGCCTTCTATCGTGGATGCACAAACTCAAACTGAGGTACATGATGTTTCATCATGTTTAATGTTTTCTCAGTATGAAACTAACGTGGGCATGAAAATCCTCACGAAGATGGGATACAAAGGAGGTGGACTTGGAATCCATGACCAAGGAATCACTCAGCCATTAGAGGTGGTACA
The DNA here is from genome assembly GCA_009831015.1 of Picea engelmannii. Classification (NCBI taxonomy): domain Eukaryota; kingdom Viridiplantae; phylum Streptophyta; class Pinopsida; order Pinales; family Pinaceae; genus Picea; species Picea engelmannii. Next base: position 161,175 of record ML808922.1, on the reverse strand, counting down.
AATACCACGATTACCAGGTTTGGGTTATGGCAAGGAGGAGAATGGAAAATGCTCAAAGGTTGCTGAAGCAAAAATCATCTCTTCACCATCAGATTCCACAAAAGGAATCAAGCGAGCTTTTCCTCACCATAGCAAGAAACACTCAAGAAAGTATAAAGGAAATTTCAATTCTTTTCTTACACATAAGAAAAATGATTATGGTCATAGGTCTTCTAACCATGATGTAGTCAAGGATCGCAAGAAGAAAAATTGGGTGGAGAACACGAGCATGCCCACCAGAAGTGGGACGAAGCAAAGGGAACCTCTTTCACGTCTTCATGACAAGGATATTATGTTAAAAGAGAAGCAAAGGAACTATTACACTCATTGCGATATCGGTGGCCATTGGGAGAAGAAGTGTTGGAAGTTACATCCCAAAATTCATCAAAGACCAAGCAACAGACAGATTGCTAAAACACCCACCAAAAAGGAGGCTACAATGATAATGGAGCAGGTGATCAATGTTCCTGCTCCAGTTGCCGAATAAATGTGGTCGCAGAAAGAAGGTACCTTTGGTTGGTTGGGTAGAAATGGATATCATTCTTGCATAGCCAAGATTATCATACATTGTAGCACCTCCAATCATTTTGCTTGTTTCCATTGATTGAAAAATCATGGAGGAAAACTAACTTCGTTTGTATGAGAAACATTGATAAAGATCACTTATTCACAATGAAACTATGAAACATATCATTTGTTTGTTCATCGTTTAGTTTACCACTTGTTGTAGTGGATTGTACACAGTGTTGCTACCACTATGTGATTTGTTTCACCGAGTTTCAGAATGGAGGTGGATTGCTCTTACAGTAAAATACCACAGTAGGTATTGTGGAATAAGAATCACAATCTTATGGAGATGAATGCGGGTCTTAGTAGCTTTGCAACAACAATTATCATAGATCTTGGTTGGATCATGAATGATGTTCCTGTTTTGTGCTCGTAATGACAAGCTTTGCAACATCCAAAGATAGTTCTTTTGCTTCAATATGACACATTATTTTAAGTTGCACTGATGTCCTCTCTTGACTACCTACCTCGTTTCAAAATTTGTCCAAGTTTATTTCCCCCAAGGGAATGACCAGTCAGAACCATCGGAACATTCAAAGCTCCTGACAAGGGTGTTGCACCATCACTTGCATCGGCATAGTGCCCATGGATGACATAAGTCCAAACTGGATCGTCGTTACCCATTTTCATATCACCGTTTTACGATCAAGTCCACACTTACACATCGCTGACGATTAAGGGTATTGGATGGTATGCAGATGTGATTGCCAATAATCGACATGAAAAAATCACAGTACATTCGTCTCTCTTCGATGCGCGCACTGATCTGGACTAGTGATCCAATCTTCTTATCAACAATGGGTCCGATGCACATGTAAACAACGATCTATTGGGATCTAGTGCATTGATGTGGATCGATTACCCATCACAAGGGTTTCCATGCTATCTCTCTGATTCAAATGTGAGAGATACTGCAATACTAATATTTTTATTGTCAGCGATCAAGCAGACCGGCCTTTGTTTCAGTAGATTTTGATGTGCTCAAATCCCATGTCAATACCCTAGAGGACGAATCTAGGTGTTGTAACAATCTACGTATTGTTTTTTAGATTAGAGGGTTATTTTCCACGTAGAATGTGGGATTTGTTGGGCACACAGATATGAAGAATGAGAGCTCACACGCAGTGCAATTTGGAAACCATGATTTACAGTTGGCATTAGGTGAAACACATTTCATTTTTGGAAAAAGCACGAAAAGTCGAGATTTGATCTGCTGACGGGCCTGAATTTCTGCATGAAAAGAGCGATTTCTTTGTCATAGCGGAAAATCGTGCATACCAGCTGCACATAATGCATTTCCCACACTCCTTCAGCCTACACACGTCAAAGTGTAAACAATTTTCAGGGGGATTGTAAAGCACACGAGAATGACCACGAGGAGATCTTTCATTCCTCGTACAATATCTATGCTATTGTAGCTAGAGATATTCACCCTTCATATTTTTTTCATCAAAATCGCAAGGGAGATCAAGAAGGCCATGGAAGATAATCAATTTACAAAAAAACATTGTTATCGCAAGATTTTTTTGTCCTCAATTATGCTAAAGGATGCAGGTGCAGTTATCCTCCGTGTTATTTCTAGGGCTGGGTGTGCTAGTTAGTGATGGCGATTATATTGGTCACAATGATGCACAATCATGGTTGTGCGATGAGGCATGATCGAATTTAAATAATAGATATTCTCTGCAAAATTTGGATTAACAATCTGGTGGAAATGATTTCCAAAAGAGCATGGAGAATAGTGCCACCCACAGAGATGTTGGGATCATGGTCATTCACGTGTTCAAGGAATTCTGCAGTTCATTGTACATTATGTCACATAGACAACAATCTATTCTATGATCCATCGATACCATTGTGCAACGATTTGAGCTGCTGGTTTTTGTGAGACATTCAGTGCCTAGTGCCTACGTACACCATAAAATCCAGACACATAGAAAATCACCTTTCTGCGTGTGGTGGATTCGAAGTTTTCAACCAGAATCACTCATAACACTTGTGGCTCGATTTGTGAGGAGAATCTTCGTTTCTCTCTATCTGAAGCATATAACTTCCAAGGCATGCAAATGAGATCCGATAGCCTTGGTAGAATCGAGACATTTGGGGTGCTTTATTGAAATTTGACATACCTTGACTCTTAGATGGCACAATCACATATTCAAATGGAGAATCGTCACTGTCCACAGGCTCTCCAAGCCTCTCCACCAAGCATGCCCAACACTTAAAAGCTGAGGTCACATGGGATTCTCAGATGGAGCACTGACCACGAGAGTCTACACCATGGAGCCAAGTACAAAAGCACGAGTAGGAAATTGAAAGCTTTTGGTGCTAAAGATTACCAGTCACCATTGGAAGATGGGTTTGTTACTTTGGTTTCAGCGTTTGAGGTATGGCGCATCATGTGATGTGGATGTATATTATAGTTTGCTCGCTTAAACTATCCAAGTTTATTGCTGCTAAAAACCAAGTGTTCATACCTAATGACCATCAAAGGAATATTGGGAATGATATGTAAAAGAGGGGTTTTGAAAACCATATACGTTTCCCTTTTTGTGCATCATTTTGCATATAAAAAAATTGCCTTCCAATTTGATGTAATTACCATGGAAGGGCCATAGTTTGGCCATAGTACATTTCTTTGGCATCATATTTGACATGAGAGATGCCTTGAATTTTGATGAATGGGCCATGTAAAGGCCTTGAGCCTTTTGTTTCCTATTGAAACATGTAATTTCCATGTAAATTTTTGTACAAGGAGATGTCAAAGTAAATGAAGGCATATAACTTTATTATACTGCCCATAATTGCCACATGATGGACCAAAGGCAATCAAGGGGCATTTGGAAATTTTTCCTTTGCTTAGAGTTCGATATATGGCCATTAAAAGAGTTGGGAATTTGAAGTGCACATATTTTGTAGTGGGGGTTTTTGCACCACTAGTGCATATATTACTGCACCTTTTGTAATGGGTAGATAGGACCATAGGGTTTTGCCTAATTTGTGCACCTTCTGGTATATCAAAGTGCCTTGTAAAACTGATGATTATGAAGCATTGTAATGTCTATTTAAGCCTCTCTTGAGTGAGGAGAGTGAGAGGCACTATTTTGCACCTTAAACCTTCATTAGCTTCTTTGTAATCATGATGTAAACAGTGGGTTGAGGCGATTTGCCCACGCCATTTTGGCGATTCATTGTAAACTTGACCAAGAGAGTAGTTATCAACTCTTGGAAAGTAAGGTAATCCAAAGACTAAAGTACAGGTCATCAGCTACAGGTTGTAAGATTATGCAGGTGGGCTTTGACATTTCAGCTCCGAAGAACAAAGGTGAAGTAGACAAGAGATGTGACTTTCCAAACATTTTCTTTGCAGAGGTTGCGAGTGTCAGCTTTGCATTCTGATTCTAAAGTATGCATGTGAAGGAGTCTTGAAAGAATGCGCCTTTGAGTACATTTGCATACAGATAGAGTTGATACTTTTGGAGACCAAAAGGTTCTTTGTGGGGAGGCATGATCTAGATAGATTTCCACACAGGGAAGGACCTTACTATGTTCACCAAGTTAATTTGTAGAGTGGTGAAGGTGGTAAACTTATATGTTTTGAGTTTATATTTCTCATGCATTTTATGAATTCTTTGTGAGGAAAGGGTCTCATGCATTCTTATGAGATGCTCATGCATTTTATGAATTCTTTGTGAGGAAAGGGTCTCATGCATTCTTATGAGATGCTCATGCATATTACTTATGCTTTATGAGATTTTGAAAAACTCATACATTATTATTCATTATTGATGTAAAATGATTAATACTTGTGAGGGAAATTAGACTCACGTATTATTCATTATATTATAATTTGGAAATTGGTTTTTATGTGAGAAACCACCTCACACCAATTTTCCATTATTCTCACTATTAGGTTGAGAGAATCAAGGACATGGATGCAGAGTCTTGGGGTGGTTTTGAGACTTTTCCCTTTATGTACTTGAAGATGGTTTGAGATCCTACATTCATGGATCTTGTTTTTTCTCTTTTGTAATTAAATCCTATTATTGTGGATCTAGGAGTTAATGCTCTTTCTTGAGAGGGAGTGAGGAAAAACTATATAATTCCTTATGTGAGCCCTTTGTGAGGGGAGAGGAAGGAGGAGAGTAATGGAGAGTTAATGAGTGGAGTTATAAAGCCATAGTGCTACTACTCCTAATCTTTTGAGAGATTCATTCATGTAAGGTATTTTCCTTCTTGATGTATGGAGAGGTATGAGTGTGAGCATTCTTCTTGAATCCTCATTGAAGCAGAAGGCATCTCTTATGTAATCACTTATGAGAAGGTCCCAACATATTTTGAATAAGGAACGAAAGTGATCCACATTCCAATTGAAATGGGTCCGGAGACGTAGCCTAGGAGGGGTGAACTTTGTTACCAACATTGGTTGTCTCTCTCATTTGTCTTTTCATACGTTTTATTCCATTTTGAGTTCATGTGTGTTATGTATTATTGTTTACAAGCATGGTTAATCATGGATTCATATGCCCTTTAATCCTTATGCAAATACTTCGTCAGAAAATGATTCTTAATTGAAAATTTGCGTAAAGTACTTGCTCGTTTTCAGATCACCAAAGCTAGAATGGAGGTCATTAAAAACTTATAGATAGATAAACTAGGATGGGTTCCATAAAGGAAGAGATATAAAACCCAGGGTAAAATCAAGTTGTGTAAAAGTGAAAAGGATAAATGGATAAACATTTCAAAAGTCAACGTTCACAGGATTTTAAACATAGCCTAACAAGATATCAAGTTCATGTTGGTGCTAGGAACTTGATAGAGAAAAAATTGAAGGAGAAGATGGAAATTTGATAGAGGAGGAAACCCAACAAAAGTTGACGTGACCAATTGAAAAATAATTGACCACATATAATTTAACGAGAAGATAAGAGGTTTAATAAGATGCAAGAGAGTTAATGGGAGATGGAAAGTCCAAAAGAGGTTGAATGGAGAACCTGTCAACCTTAAGAGAATTGTTGAATATTTTTGCACCCAAATTAATGGAATTAAGATCAATGAAAGTAGGACCAACAAAGGTGGGATCAACGAGAAAAATTTCAACATAAGAAGAGTTGACAAAAATCGGTTTGACTAGTGGAAGGACAATGGAAAGTGAGTTAGTGTCACCTAAACCAATGAAAGTTAGTTTGACCAGTGGAAGATTAATGGGATGTAAGTCGATGAAAGGAAAGAATATATGCAGCAAGGATAAGGCATTAAAGGAAGTATAAATGTTAAAGAAAGTATTCATCCAATCAATAAATGAGGCAAAAATCATTAAAACACATCCAGTTAAGAAGAAATCCACAAAAGTTTCCAAAAAGTCACTATGTCCCCAAGAAGCCTCAAATGGCCAAGATAGAGAGAATTGCATTAATATAGTAAGAACCAATAAAATTGGTAGTGATAATGAAGAGATGGGAATTGTAATGATGAGAGAAAGAGGTAAAACAATAACACCGTTTGGCATAGAAAATTGAGCCCAAAAATAGAATGGAGGTCATTAAAAACTTATAGATAGATGAACTAGGATGGGTTGCATAAAGGAAGAGATATAAAACCCGGGGTAAAATCAAGTTGTGGAAAAGTGAAAAGGAGAAATGGATAGGAAAAGTAATAAGAATTTCAAAAGTCAATGTTCGCAGGATTCTAAACATGGCCCAATTGATGTAATTTCAATGTTTGAAAGAGGAGTCAACAAAGTTTATTCCCTTTTATTTTAATGGTATCGATATTTTGTATTGATCAAATGAGGAATTACCCCGGAACTGATGCCATTAGACACAGACTCAATCCTAAGGCCAACTAAGGAGAAAAGAAACAAACACTAATTAATCTAGGAGTCAAGCATGCAAACAAACCTTATCACAAAGAATCTCTAGTTGGTGATGGAATCCAACATCGCAAGATCGATGTGCGAAGGGGATGAGTTTCATTGGGTGGGAAAGTTACGTTGACAACCTTCTTAATGACCTAATGTCCTGGTGCAAGTTACCTCACCTTGCAGTGGTAAACCCTTCAAGGAGTTCGAGTGAGTCTAGACAACGTCAATCCCAGGTACAACACCACCTTCGTTGTGTTGTCACCTTGGGTAGGAAGTCTAAAATATTATGGCCTCTATGGTACCACCTACTATACCAAAGTAGAGGGGGGAAAGTCGATAGTCGACACCAAGACCAAAAAAGCAGGGTTGATTACTCTGTTGACCCCAATGTTGTTGAATAATTGGGTTGGTTGTCATTGATGTCAACCCTTTAAGAAAGTCCAGTAGCGAATGCCAGTAGCACAAAGGTTTGGGTAATGGAACCAAGTTTTTTTTTATGGATAATTGTATGAGATTTGATATATTTGCAGGTAAAACTATTCTAGATGGATAATACATGTCATGCTATTTCCGGTGGTATGTGGAACGTCACACAACTCCTCACGATTAGAGAGTTATGGCCATGTGAAGTTGGAGAAGCCTCATGAGTCATCTAGAAGCCCCAAAAGGTCAAAGTAGTCAAAGTGTTTGCAAACAAGAAATTATTTAAATAGTAAAGTGAAGTGATGAGTGTACTACAAGTCAAAGAGGATGCAAAAGAAATTATTTAAATAATAAAGTTAATGGAGAACTTACTAATTATGGAAAGTGGGTTAAGTGGACACGTGGTTATAAGTGGGTTAACCCTAAAATAAGGAAAGTGGGTTAATATGGTTAGAAGGTATTCCCTTTAGGAAGCTACATAAAAGTATAAATAAGAGGCAAGGGTCTCTCATTCAAATCACACTTGAATATCAGGGAATATCAATTTTTGTGAAAGGTTATTTGGGCAGGTATTATTGATTGAGAAAAATTGCACCAGAAAAAGTGCGGCAGAAAAAGTGTAATAGAAAAATCGCGGCAGAAACACCGTGGTAGAAAAAGTGCGGCAGAAAAATTGCGACAGAAAAAGTGTGACAGAAATATCGCGGCAGAAAAAGTGCGGCAGAAAAATCGCGGCAGAAAAAGTGCGGTAAAAAAATTGCAGCAGGAACATGGTTGGGGTATATTTATGAGAGATATGGCACATCTTGTTTGAGGTATGTTTTGTGAGCTAGGTTTTTGTTGGCAGACCCACATATTTTCAACTTTTTTAAGCATTTAGCTGCCTACGTGGGAGTCATACGATTATTGTTCTTCATAAGCAATTTTTGAAACTACAATTGTGATCTTTTGGTTATTCCTAGTATTTTCGTTTTCATGCTTCGTTCATGACTGAAAGCATGAACAAATCTTTTACCTCTTTATCTAAATCTTATGAAAGGTGGATGGCCCTACAGTTTTTGTTAATAAAGATTATTTTCTGCTATGAAGCTCATCTTCTTTATTGACTCCTCAAATGTGAAGCATGTTTTGGGTTGTTATTCGAATCACCAATGATCCATTTGATTTAAACCATGATATATTTTTTTGTGGCTCTTGGTCATGCCTATCCTTGTTATTACATTTTAGTTTATAATTTTTTCCCTCTCTTGAACTTTAGAAATCAAACCCATCTTGTTGCGCAATGATAAAATTTAATGCACCTGGTCGTGGCCTGTACCCCGTAGGAGGTGGCAGTCCGACAATGATAAGCCCATCATCTCAATCTAAGTCTCGGGTTTCTCTTGTAATCCTAGCATTCATTTCATGAAACACCTTTCATTTGGTATTGAACAACCTCTGTTCATACGCGCTAGGGTATTGATGAGTTTTGGGTCTGAAATGTCGCTCTGGTTTTCTCCTAGAAACCTTCCCTACTCACTATGTTTTATTGTCTGCCTTTTGTATCCCCATGGCCCCGGTCGTCAATATTGAACCCAATGGCTCTTAGACCCTGCTCTTGTGTGATGATGTAAGGGAGGATCTCGAGGGTCAAGGCTGGGTTGTTTTTCTTGAGAAATTCTAGGGTTTTAACTTGCGAACCACTCAGGAATTTGCCCTTTCTTTTGACGGATGCCGAGACAAGGTAGGAGACATTTAGGTCGAGGTCACAGAGGAATTTTTAGGTCAAGCAACAGGTCTTCCTTTGAGCAGGAAGAAGTGGTTCAAAAACACCAAGGTCGAGGAGGTTCCGTGGAGCCTTTTCTTCACATCTCAAAAAATCCACTGTTGTGATAAAGGTATGCCCGTGTCCCTGTTGAAAACCTGGTGGCATGGTTTTCTAGTAGTCTTGAAACAATTAGTGACGTGCGAAGGCCGCTTTGGTTTTGTTTTTCTATATCACATATGTTTGCTGATGAATTTCATCGGGTTTCAATTAAATATGCCCTATTACCTATGGAGAAGCCTGTATAAAATGACAAAGAGGTATAAGAGACAACGATTGGATTCAAGCCTGTTTCATCATGGTTTGATAAAGATACTGTTGGTACATCATTTGAAGTTACAAAATGATGACTGGAATGCCTTCCTAACCCGAAATGGCATCGTTAACTCTAATTCCGTAGAGGTTGACAAACCCATGATAGAGGAAACCATAGTCCCTACTAGAGTAGTTCCTTCATCTACACAGGCCTATGTGATGGCTACCCTTAGTAAGCCTATACCCGACACAAAAGTTGTTGAGCAGAGACATGAAAAACACATCCATCCTAACGCCTCTGCTAAGAATGCAAACAAACTTGTGTGCAAACCATCTAAAGGTGATATCGATTTAGGTTTTAAACATAAAAGGGTAGATAGGTTGATCTCAAGGAAACTACGAAATAAACCAAACACTCATGTGAGCTCGATCAAAACGATCGAGATCCATGAAAGATCAGATTCGGAGATTGAGAGATTCTTGGTTGAAGAAGACCCTCCTTCATTCAAAACAGGTCTCGACCAGGATTACAATTTCATGGATAATTTGCCACCCTGCCTAAAGCACAGTCAAGGATTTCCAGGTATCAAATTTGATAAGAAACCCGTAGGCAACAATGGAGACATTCGATCACACGACCGTTGGTATTCTCAAGCGGCTGTCATAGATTCACAATGTGAAATTTGTTTGTTATGGATTGATAAAGTATTATGCAGACATACCCATTTTACAATCGCAAATCAAAACCCTCACTGTTCAGGCTGACTCACTAATGGATGCAAATCATAGGCTAAAGTTCATTGCTCACAGACAAGGAAAACGTTTGAAAACAACTAGGAACATAATTGTGAAGAACACTGAGAGTGTAACAACAGTGGTCAATTCTGACATTCTATAAATCGAATTGATTTTTCAGTTAAAGGTAAAGGTTTGTTTTAATCTTAAATTGTGTTATATTTTAGTTTATAGAGTAAATTAGATTTCATTTCTAAAATAAGACTAGCTACAGAATCAACAGATTTTGTAGCCAGTCTATTCTTGTTCGAAATTGAGAAGATATTGGTCAAATGTATATCTGAATCTCTTTATTTCATCCTTTTCTTTCAGAATATCCGACAGTTTATTGTGATCAAATGATATGAAGAATTTCTGGGCTTATTAGCCATATCTTTGGCTCATTTTTGTAAACAGGAATAGACTCTTTTATTTTTTAGAGATTTAGTGTGATATGGAGTAGTTATATTCCCCTCTATTTTTGTAATCAACAGAATCATTGTGGAAATTTACTCTTATCTTACAAGATAAGGCAGTTAGCTTTTTTGAACCCTTTAAAAACTCGTATTTTTTGTAATCAAGGCATCTTGGCCTGGGGCTGAAGGTGGACAATTTATTCACAAATTTGAACGAAACATATATTTACATTTCAGCTTTAGCTTTCTGTAAATGTTGTTTTCGTTTATGGTTTGTTTATTCTAATGAATTAATAGTTGTTGATAGCTTTTGTCTTCACAATTTGTTATGGCATTGGGATAATCTCTTTAAAATGCTGTCCACATTTTGATGCTTCAGATATTGAAAAGAGTGGTCATTTGTTCAACCCAAATGATAAGATTTTTCTTTAATTTTGTTGAATGATTAAAAGCATGTTGTTACAGTTAGTTTTATCTTAAATGTAATCGCTTGCAATCACAAGTACCACAACGATTATTTGCATCTCATCATTCTGTCATTAAAATTCAACAGTCAATATATTGTTTTGCATTTATTCCGAACAATTTCAAGGTTCATTGCAGATTTATCTCTTGGACAGGCTGGCTGGACATTCTATAATCATACAGATGTTGGATGCATGTCGATTAACTCATTGATAGGTTAGTTCATTTTTTCTGTCATTTATTTGTTTTCGAAACTCTAATATATGGTCTGGCTTTGACCGTCCACATACTCCTATTTCATAGTATCTTTTTCAATTTAATCTTAGATTAATAAAGATAAAACAATTAATAGCTTATGTGCTTTCTTTATATGCTTTTGTTAAAGAAACCATCTTTACATAGATTTTCATGAGTTTAGATTAAAACTCGCAGCTTGTATATCATGGACATAAATAAGATAGGCAGATCTGTTGTT
>ML808922.1:133696-149923 GCA_009831015.1 Picea engelmannii | reverse complement strand
AAGTGGTTATTTAATAGTTATCTCTTTTATTTCTTTTATTTGTTTCTTCTAGGACTTTTAGATTGGCCAACGGAGCCATTAAACCCGTCAGAACGAGTTATACCAAACAACTTGGGTTATTTAGACAACCTCGGACCAGACTCGTTCTTCCAATTGATGGACGGTCATTTTCGCCTGTCAACAAATGGCGCTAGAAGGAGGGCCTGAACCTCCAATTGATGTCACGTGGAGGTCACAAGACTCCTCCCCCACACACCCTCTCCCCTGTAGTAACAAGAAGTTATTTTTATGACAACGCTACTTCTCAAACAACAACCACCTCAAATGAAAATCCATAGATTACCGTTGAGCCAGTAACACCAAACTCTCCAGGGTCCGACGTACAAGAAATTGTTCGTCAATCACTTATGAGGACACACGGTGCTTTGGCCCATATCAGACAACTAGGTCGGCCATTGAATCAACCCTTAGATCTCTCTGATATCAGAGAACAACTTGAAGGCACTGGTCTTCTCCTAAATCCAACGGATCCAGATCGCATCCTCACTCCTCCAGTCGGAGGATCTGGTATCCCATCTTCGCCACCTCCTTCATCTCCTTCCTCTTCGGGAGAAGAATCATCTGACGAAGGTAGTTCTTCATCTCAACCTCCAACACCACCTTTGCCCATGGAAAATCCAAACAATCCCGCCAGGCCCTGGCTTGATCAAGATGCTGTGGCCATACCTGGACCCCAACACCCTTTGCCTAAACATCCGGAGAAATGGCTCCCTAAATTCGATCCAGATTCTAAACAAATCACTGAGGATCACATAAAAAAATTCATGCTAGCCATTAGACTCCGAAGCGTAGAACACGAGGATGTAGTATGTAGACTTTTTTCGTATACGTTCGAAGGAAATGCCTCTACGTGGTATTTTTCCCAACAACCCCACACCATTGTATCTTGGGATAAATTCGAGTCCTGTTTCCTCGAGAAATTCGGAGATGAAAAATCTCTTGAAGTCTTAGTCATGGAACTCTCCAGTTTAAAGATGAACCCTAAGGGAAAAATAAAAGATTTTATTCAAAGGTTTCTCATGTTAAAAAATAGAATCCTCGTTGATTCAATGCCTGTTGAAAATCTTATCGTCGCATACTACACCAAATCTCTACACCAGAATATAGCAATCTAGGTAAAAAGGTCCAAGAAAGCAACGTTATTGGAAGCCTTTGAGGAGGCGAGCCAAATTTAGAAAGATATTCTAAGCCTAAAGAATAATATCAGTAATGAGGCAGAGATTACCCCATCTTCCAAGAAGAAAATAGAAATTCTTCCTAGACCTCCCAAAACCAAAACTCAATCAGAGAGTTCAAATCTGGAAAGTTTACAAAAGGTATTTCAGAAATTGTCAAATCAAGTCATAGATTTAAGGAGATCAGCTGAAGAAGCTTCTTCAAGTAAATGATCTTACAAATCCACTTTTAGAAAACCTTTTCCCACAAACCGGCCCAACTTAAATTCTGAAGGCCTTAATCTGGAAAGCCTACAATATGCTATACAAACAATCCTTGAAGCACATGATAACTTAGTTCCCCCTGAGATTTTTGAAAACATGGTTGAACAAGAAACAGTGGAAGAGGACGAACCCTCTCCCAACATCTTCGGGAATTTTTCGGACAGTATCTTTCAAGCCAATTTTGAAACAGTTCATCCTTACAATACTAGAAGCAAAACCCAGAATAAACCCTCTTCTGAAATTGGAACTAATGCGCCCCAAAAATAGTTTAAATAGACTGAAACTAAACAGAATTCAACAACCCCAAGTTTAGAATACGATTTGATTGAAGACCTTAAGAAACTTAGAGCTAATATTTCTGTTTATGAATTGTTGAAATTTCCTTTTCTTCTGCAAAAGATGCTTCAGAACATTGCAGAAAACAACAAAAACAACAATCTGAACAGCACGAAACTGGCCGAAATCTACCCTAAAACATCTCAAAAGGCCCCTGCTAAAACTACACTAGAACTCTCAGATAAAAGAGACCTTGCTGTAAAAAGTGTAACAAATGTAGATAAAATAATTCCAGGGACTGCAACTAAAAACCAACAAAGTTCTGCTGTCAATCTTCGTAAAAATGTCCCACCTTTTTTATTGACCTTCAAAATTTTCAATAGGAATGTACATAATTGTATGGTAGATTCTGGCACATCATCAAATGTAATGCCTTGGTCTGCCTGCCAAAAAATCAATGCTGAAGTTCAACCGTCCACTCTGAAAATTATTCAGCTTGATCAAACCAGTGTTAAAGTGACAGGTGAATTAAAAAATGTCCTTATTAGATTATCCTCTAATCCTAAAGTTCACCAGATTATTGATATCATTGTCGTTGACATCCCTGAAGTATATGGCTTATTTTTAAGCAGGGATTGGTCCGAACAGTTGCATGGCTACTTTGCAATAGACTGGTCCCATTTGTGGTTTCCAGAGAATGAAAAGCCTAACATAATCAAGATCAATCGTGAGCGTTACCTCAAGCTCATTGTGACCGATTTAAATGACACTAATGAACCATTTACTGCTTCCACTAATTCACCCAAAATGTAGGAAATGAACACCTTTTTCGGTAATTTCATGGCGGAAACTTCTATCATTACTAACCAGGAACAACAATCGGAACTCATGACATACACACAGTTGACATTTCTCCCTAATGCGTCACATACGGCTGATGAGGCTCACATATGGTCTCTCTACTTTGATGGATCCAAATCTGGTGCAGACCTCCAACCCTTAAGTCGAGGTCCGCACAGGATCTTTGAAATTCGGCCCTAAGAATCTGACTGACTCTTTTAATTCCTCTTGGGGAATTATTTACTCACCCACTCCGAGTATAATTCACAGGCCCTCCTGAGTTTTGCCCGCCTATTATTCATTGGCATGAACTCCTCGATCAACACCCAACTGACATTGGGAATCTTCTCTTTTCCTTTCGGGATATTGGATTTCGCGATTTCGCGAATCCCGTGGTCGAACGCCTTACCTCTTCGACCTCCAAAACCCGAAATACTAAAAGCTCTCGTCTCACCCTGCCACTGATTTCAGCTTTTCGCTCTTTGCGATTTCGGGAGTTGCGATGACGTGCAACTTTACCTCTCGACTTCCGGGGTCTCGAAACCCGAATTGCCGAAATGCTCCTCCACACTTCTTCGCGTTTCACGATTTCGGTACTTCTGATGTGGAGTGTTCTACTCCTTGTCACTGGGAATGTCGAAAACCCGATTCTCGAAATGCCAACAAATATTCTGCTGCAACTTCTGATTTCGTACTTTCTCCTTGCTGAGTCTCTATCACTTGTCCTCAAGACTTCCGAAACCCTGAACTCCGAAGTTCCGAATTCTCGAACTCGTCACTCTTTGAATTCACACAAGAAACCTCCTTTCATATTTCGAGAACTTGACCAGCCAAGGATTTAGGCTTACACTTCGGGCTCCCGAACTCCGAATTCGAAAAATGACTTGACTACTCTAATGGATCACGATCAATGGTCTACGTTGATCCTGGATCCTGGAGTGGAAATCTTGCTCGCCTTTAACCACCCTGCAACTTTCCTTGATCCTACAGTCCTCGCTATTTTGGGAGTTCTCCTCGGAGAATTCTGACCGTTCAGTCGCCTCTTCAAAGAACCTCCGCTCAAAGCAAACTTGTGATCCTCCTCTGGGATTTAACCTCGTTAAGAACTACTTGCGCTTCCTGATTCTTCTTGAATAATTCCAAGGCCCTAATCCTTTTGAGATTTATTCGCAAACTCAAGTCTTTAAGAAGACTTCTGCATGCACTCCTTGCGACAATCCTTCAAATACTTCTGAGTACTTGAATTCTCGACTTTGTGCACTTTCTCTGCAACAACAGTCCTTTGATCACTCAATCTTAGCTTGATAAATTCTAAGGTCTCAGCCAGCCTGTGCACACCTTGCATGGCTTCTGTACTTGTCTTGCACTTCTACTGGAATGAGAACAACAACATCCCCTCTGAGCTTTCAAAGATAAACTCTGAACCCTGTCAACGCACACCTTGCGGACACTTCCATTGCACTCCTTGCACGAACTTCTCTCACTCAGGAAGAGAAACAATTGAAACTCATTCTCTTACTCTTTCAGACTTCAAACACTTAACATGAAATCATACATACATAGCATAACAACAAATGCACAACAGAAAGAGTAAAGCAACCATAAGCATAACATTCAACATGTATACACATAAAACATTACAACACCATGAGTCTGAATCAAAGCTTCATATATTAAATTCAGAACTTCTGTACATGGGTTCTTCTCTACAACTCTCTGCTTCTTCTCTATGCTAATGTGCCCGCTCATACAATCTATGACTGATACAAAGATACAAAGAATGAGGGTGTCTATAGTCGTTTTCCCTCCAGCTCCTAAAATTGTCTAATCTATAATTTTAAATCTACCTACTTTCATTAACTATGCATAAATGCCTCTACATCCTACATATGAGAATGGATCACTCAAGATCTGTTTACAAGATGGAAGTATGCCTCCTTGACTATTTCATTAATATCTGTGCATCCAAACTTTCCCAAAACATTTCAAAACGATTTTGACATGTGCCAAAATGTGATAGTGTTCATCCCAGCTGTCTTCCACCTCCATGCTTGCTTGTTGCTAATGATGCTCCTGCATCATATTCCCTCGCTTGAAAATTTTCATGGACTCCTGTTCATGAGCTCTTGCACGGTCTGTCCATGCTTCTGAATTTCTGCTTCATTCTCCTAGCTGGCATCTTCAACTGGATGTCCCTTCCATTTGATCAAGTATTCAAAATATTCTTTTCTCCTGGTCCTCTTACTGACTCTCTTGTCAAGTATACCTTCCATCTATGGATTTTCAGCTATAGGTATTTGTTTATTCCACTGAACTTCTGCCTTTTCACTGTCTTCTCCTGCTTCTTCATCTCTGTAAATTTAGAAATCTAAGATGTTGAATATCGGTGAAATTCTGACCCCATCGGGTAATTCAATCTCATATGCGTTTGCCCCAAATTTCTTCAAGACCTTGCATGGTCCAATATTCTTCATCTTTAGTTTGTTATATTTTTCCCTTGGGAACCTTTCCTTCTTTATTTCATCCTTTTATTTCACAATATCCAACAGTTTATGGTGATCAAATGATATGAAGAATTTCTGGGCTTATTAGCCATATCTTTGGCTCATTTTTGTAAACAGGAACATACTCTTTTAGTTTTTAGAGATTTAGTGTGATATGGAGTAGTTATATTCCCCTCTATTTTTGTAATCAGCAGAATCATTGTGGAAATTTACTCTTATCTTACAAGATAAGGCAGTTAGCTTTTCTGAACCCTTTAAAAACTCGTATTTTTTGTAATCAAGGCATCTTGGCCTGGGGCTGAAGGTGGACAATTTATTCATGAATTTGAACGAAACATATATTTACATTTCAACTTTAGCTTTCTATAAATGTTGTTTTCGTTTATGGTTTGTTTATTCTGATAAATTAATAGTTGTTGATAGCTTTTGTCTTCACAATTTATTATGGCATTGGGATAATCTCTTTAAAATATTGTCCACATTTTGATGCTTCAGATATTGAAAAGAGTGGTCATTCGTTCAACCCAAATGATAAGATTTTTCTTTAATTTTGTTGAATGATTAAAAGCATGTTGTTACAGTTATTTTTATCTTAAATATAATCGCTTGCAATCACAAGTACCATAGCGATTATTTGCATCTCATCGTTCTGTCGTTAAAATTCAACAGTCAATATATTGTTTTGCATTTATTCCGAACAGTTTCAAGGTTCATTGCAGATTTATCTCTTGGACAGGCTGGCTGGACATTCTATAATCATATAGATGTTGGATGCATGTCGATTAACTCATTGATAGGTTAGTTCATTTCTTTCTGTCATTTATTTGTTTTCAAAACTCTAATATATGGTCTGGCTTTGACTGTCCACATACTCCTGTTTCATAGTATCTTTTTCAATTTAATCTTAGATTAATAAAGAGAAAACAAAAAATAGCTTATGTGCTTTCTTTATCTGCTTTTGTTAAAGAAGCCATCTTTACATAGATTTTTGTGAGTTTAGATTAAAACTCGCAGCTTGTATATCATGCACATAAATAAGATAGGTAGATCTGTTGTTTAAATATCATCTACAATAGTTACACACACACACACACACACACACACACACACACACACACACATATATTAAGTGGTTATTTAATAGTTATCTTTTTTATTTCTTTTATTTGTTTCTTCTAGGACTTTTAGATTGGCCAATGGAGCCATTAAACCCATCAGAATGAGTTATACCAAACGGCTTGGGTTATTTAGACAACCCCGGACCGGACTCGCTCTTCCAATTGACAGACCATCATTTTCGCCTGTCAATAATTTTAGATCTTGAGATGGTATTGGATGTTCAATATTGCTGCATATATCAGATTTGTCGAGGGATATAGTTGATATTTTATTGTTGGTACTTGACATATGGGTATTGGTCTTTTGGTTGTGATGTGTTGCTGAAGTTTTTGGTTTATCTTGAGGCTACATAACAGTGAGGTTGTGGCACATGGTTGGATGTAAGGGTTTATGGTATTTGGTTTACGGATAGAGTGATGAATTGTTAGATAAATTTTGATGGTTATATTGGTGTATGTCTTTGGTATATGGTTGAGGTACATGTTGGGTACATGGTTGAGACAAGTAGTTGATGAGTTGGCACATACATGAGGTGTGTAGTTGATGCATGATTGGTACATACTTGGGTACATGGTTGAGACAAGTAGTTGATGAGTTGGCACATACATGAGGTGTATAGTTGATGATGTTGCTACATCTTGATGAGTCATAGTTTATGTGTATTTGATGCATGATTGGTACAGATTTGGTGCATGGTTGATGCACTCCTTTATGGTATAGGTTGATTACATGTTGTTTGGATAGGTTATTTGTAAAGGTTTGATGCATGGTTGATACATTTTTTTATGGTCCAGATTGAGGTACAGGTTGATGTATGGTACATGTTGGCACAGGTTATTGGTACAAGTTGTTACAGGTTGATTACATGTTGATTAGTACAAGTTTACAACAATATATATCACAGTAATAGTGTGAGAGTGGTTGCATCATTCTACTTCTACATCAGGGCGGTTGGACGTGGCAAGGACAGGTGGTTGTATCCACCTTTCGGTTGTAGCCGAAGAACATAGGGGGTTGTAGCCTCCTTCTGGTTGTAGCTAGAGAATTGGGTAGTTGGAGCTTCCCTCAGGTTGTAGCCTGAGAAGCTAGGGGGTTGGGACTCCTTCCAGTTGCAGTTGGAAAACAAAGGAAGTTGGTGCTTCCAATGAATGTAAATCTTAAATACATATAAGAAAAAAAATTATGTGGTTTTCTCCCGCTTTGGGTTTCCACGTAAAAACACTGGTGTACCGTGTATGTGTATGATTGCTCATTTGTTCATTGTTTATTTACTCTGTAACTATTGGATGATAATGCTACATTGATATAACACTTGCATGTTGTGGTTAAAAATGATTAAATTTCTCTATTACTGATTCACCCCCCCTATCAGTAATCCAACAATTGGTATCAGAGTAGGTTCCTTCAGGAAAAAGTTTAACCACTGGAACGAGATCATGGATTATTATGAGAATGGAGTACCAATGTTTAATGGTCAGAATGGTTCAAAGTATGAGATGTGGAGCAGAAGGATGGAAGTACTTTTATAGGAACAGTGGAATTATATTTGGCTATCAGTTGTTACAGGATATGATAGTTCAAAAAGGGAAAAGACTACAACCAAGAAGGAAGTGAAAAAGAATAATAAAATAGAAATGGATTTCATCTGGGAAGGAATACCTAATCCGACAAGAGAAAAGGCTAGTAACTGTTCATGAGCCCAAGAACCTTGGTATAAGTTACATGATATATATTCTTCATCCATCATAGATTCAGAAAATGCCAAAGAAGATGCTGGTATGGATCAAGAAGAATTATGTTCACCATGTCAAATGTATTCAGAATATGAAGAGTACATAATCACCAGAGGTATGTTGTTTTTCTTTAATTGTGAAAAATATGGACATCTTGAAATAGAATGCCATGAAGGAAATAAGACAAAAAAACTAGTTGAAAAGGAAGACAATTATGAAGCAGAATTGATTAGTTCTTTAGATGAACTAAGAGAAGAAAACAAGTCACTCAAGAAATAATTGATGAGACAAAAGGAAAGTGTTCACATTTTTTAAGAAGCCCAACAGATCATCGAGAACTTAAGAACTTAGCTAGAAGAAGCCAAAAAGATCGAAGAAAATCTTGAATATCAAAAGCAATATTTGGAAGCCAACATAGTAGCACAGAAGGAATAAGAATAAATGAGAGAGAAGATATTGAAAGATCATCTTAAGGAAAGAACTAACGATCTAAACCAACTTGAGGTAGAGTTTGGTCAAGAAAAGAAAGGACTTGAAGAAGAAATAATCACATTAAAAATTCAGCTTGAAGAAGAGAAAAGAACAGAAGAAGTCATGAAGTCTCAGATAATGAAGAAAGAAGAAGAGGTTGAGAAGCTTGAAGAATAATTTGTCACATTGAGAAGTAAAATTGCCAAGGTCAACAAGAACATTGAAGAGACAGAAACATCCATATCAGTTATATAGAGAATGAAGAGAAGCACTCTAGGTTGTTAGAAAAGAAGAGTGAAGAAAATAGAAAGAGTTATGCAGAAGTACTCAAAGGAAGTAATCATGGTCAACCAGAATCTAAGAAAACTATTGAAGATACATCTTCAAGAATACCATCCATGTTCAAGCCACAAAGAAGCTTCAATCATGATCATGATCAGTCGAGGAAGTATTTCAAAACGACTACACCACAAAGAAGATCATTCACTCCAAGATATGCAAATTTATTTTATGGTCATTGTTTTTATTGTACTAATTTTGGACATAAGATTGCATATTGCATGGATTATAAAAATGTTCAAGAAAAAAATGCCTATATGGCCCCACGTAACATTGAATGTTACAAATTTCATAACTATGGACACATAGCTAGTGATTGTGAAGCATGATAGATACTTCCATGAAAGAGAACATTGATATCAGATATAAGAAAGTATGGATACAAAAACACGAAGAAAAGGTGAACAAAGAATAGGTCCCAGAGAATGCAAGATTGGCAATAAAACGAGATGAAGAAAATTCTACAGAGAAAAAGAAAGATGTTAGATATAGAAAGGTTTGAAAAATAACTGAAAGAAAAGAAAGACAAGTAAATAAGGAATAGGTTCAAGAGATTGTACTTTCAAGCATTATAGTGAAAGATGAATCCACACACAGAAAGAAAGAAGTCAGAGCTCATAGAGATGATGAATTTACCAATGAAGATGATGATGAATACACATTAGAGCAGGAATTGTTTTGAGCCATCCGACTTAGAGACTCCAAGGTAATATGGATATTAAATAGGGGGAGTCTATGTGATAGCTATGACAGACCAAAGAACCATCCTTCAAGTAGCTTGCAGAGTCTGAGAAGACAGATCCAGAACAGTCAGTTAGCAGAAGTATCGTTTGATAGATTAATCAAGACTTCATGATAGTATAGTGATAAATGGGTCAACATTATGGATAGTTGTGCAGTAGAGTCTTGGATAGTATGGATAGATATGGATTCGTAATAACACTTAGCAGGTTTGGATAGATATATGACAGTGGACGAGAGCATGGATTCATAGATTGGTTCAGAGAGTGGTTCAGAGACAAAGGGACATTATCATAATGGATGATAATTACACAGGAAATGGCTCGAACAATGCTAATGGATTCCAAATTGACATATATTTTCTTTTTTGACACATGCGGTGCATACAATAGTTCACATTCAAAACAGAGTAATGCTCAGAAACAACAATGAAAAAAATCCCTACGAGCTATGGAAAGGAAGGTCGGCAAGGATGAATTTTGGAATAAGGCCATGGATGAATAATTTGATTAAATAGAGAAAAATGGCACTTGGGAATTGGTTCCAAGACCAAATAATAAGAATCTGATTGGCACAAAGTGGGTATTCATGAATAAATTGAATGAAGATGGACATGTTACAAGGAACAAAGCTAGATTGGTATATAAAGGACACACACAAGTTGAAGGAATCGGATTTAAAGAGACATTTGCCCTAGTTGCCAGAATGGAAGAAATCTGACTGCTTTTAGCTTATGCATGCTCCAAGAATATTAAAGTGTATTAGATGGACATGAAATCATATTTTCTGAATGGGGAACTTGAAGAAGAAGTCTACATTGAACAACAAGAAGGGTTTCAGTTGTAAGAGAACGCAAATTATGTGTGTAAATTGAAGAAGGCCTTGTATGGTCTAGAGCATGGTACTCTAGACTTGATAAATATCTACAATATGCAGGGTTCAAAAAAGGAAGTGCATACAACAACCTTTACATCATGGTAACTCAAGATGGTATTTTATTAATTGAAGTTTATATTGATGATATTATTTTTGGAAGTACTGATGACAGATTAAGCCAGCAATTTTCAAAGGATATGCAGAATGAATTTGAAATGTCATTACTTTGAGAACTATCATTCTTTTTGGGTCTTCAGATACGTCAAAGAAACCAAGGAATTTTATTTCTCAAACTAAGTATATAAGAGAAATGCTAAAGAGGTTCGGAATGGAAGATTGCAAACCAATTACCAATCCTATGCAAACCAGTTGCAAGTTGAGAAAAGATGATGATTCAAAGTATATAGACCAGAGGAAATACAAGTCAATGATTGGTAGCTTACTATATGTGAAAACATCCAGACCAGATGTAATGCGGGCAATTGGACAGGTGGCATGATTTCAAGCAGCACCAAAGGAATCACATGTATTAGCAGTGAAGATGATTTTCATATATCTCAAAGGTAAAAAAGAGTTTGGATTATGGTATCCAAAAGGAAAGTATCTATCACTTATTGACTACACAGATGTAGATTGGTCAGGTTGCATTGATGATCGATGAAGCACCAGTGGAGCAACGTTCTACTTGGGTGAGTGTTTAGTATATTGGCTAAGAAAAAACAATCATTAGTATCTTTATATATAGCCGAAATAGAGTATATTGCAGTAGCATGATGTTGTACTCAGGTTCTACGGATGAAACAAACTTTGACAGATATACAGGTTGAGTATGATGATCCCATTCCAATCTATTGTGATAATACAAGTGCCATCAGTATCTCAAAGAACCCGGTGATGCACTCCAAGACGAAGCACATTCCAATAAAGTATCACTTTCTACAAGAACAGGTTGCAGAGAAGAACATCAGAGTTGAATATGTGGGCACAAAAGAACAAGTGGCAGATATCTTTACAAAAATGCTTCCACGGGAAGCCTTTGAGTATCTTCGCCAGAGACTTGGAGTAATTTATACTCCAAAATGAATTCTTTTGAATGCTTATCTTATATGTCTTATATTTACATGAGGAAGCACCATAAAGAGGACAGTTCGGGTCGGGAGATCAATTTCAAGAAGAGTTCAGTCAGGGGGATTATCCCCAAGGAGAGTTCAGTTAAGGGGAGCAACCCTAGATGGAAATATACCTTTGTCATTGATGACAAAGGGGGAGAGAATTATCATATGCAGAGCACAAAGGCATGGTTCTAGGGGGAGCGATGGTCACAGGAAGAGCATGAGTGATATGACTTTAGTATTGCATGACATGACTTCAATATTGCATCAGAGTGTTTCCATCAATGCCAAAGGGGGATATTGTTGATTAATTGGGTTGGTTGTCATTGATGTCAACCCTTGAATAAAGTTCAGTAGAAAATTCCGGTAGCACAAAGGTTTGGGTAATGGACCCAAGTTTGTTTGATGGATAATGGTATGAGTTTTGATATATTTGCAGGTAAAACGATTCTAGATGGATAGTACATGTCATACCATTTTCGGTGGTATGTGGAACGTCACATAACTCCTCGCAATTAGAGAGTTATGGCCATGTGAAATTGGAGAACCCTCATGAGTCATCTAGAAGCCCCAAAAGGTCAAAGTAGTCAAAGTGTTTGCAAACAAGAAATTATTTAAATAATAAAGTGAAGTGATGAGTGTACTATAAGTGAAATAGGATGAAAAATAAATTATTTAAATAATAAAGTTAATAGATAACTTACTAATTATGGAAAGTGGTTAAGTTAAGTGAACAAGTGGTTATAAGTGGGTTACCCCTAAAATAAGGAAAGTGGGTTAATATGGTTAGAAGGTAACCCATTGAGGAAGCTACATAAAAGTATAAATAAGAGGCAAGGGTCTCTCACTCAAATCGCACTTGAATATCAATGAATATCTATTTTTGTGAAAGGTTATTTGGGCAAGTATTATTGATAGAGAAAAATTGTAGCAGGAAAAGTGTGGCAGAAAAAGTGAGGCAGGAAAATCGCGATAGAAAAAGTGGGGCAGAAAAAGTGTGATAGAAAAATCGTGGTAGAAAAATCACGGCAGAAAAAGTGCGGTAGAAAAATCACGACACAAAAATCATGATAGAAAAATCATGGCAGAAAAAGTGTGGCAGAAAAATCGCGGCAGGAACATGGTTGGGGTCTATTTATGAGAGATATGGCACATCTTGTTTGAGGTATGTTTTGTGAGCTAGGTTTTAGCTCTTGAGATGGTATTGAATGTTCAATATTGCTACATATATCATATTTGTTGAGGGATACAGTTGGTATTTTATTGTTGGTACTTGGCATATGGGTATTGTTCTTTTGGTTGTGATGTGTTGCTGAAGTTGTTGATTTAGCTTGAGGCTACATAAAAGTGAGGTTGTGGCACATGGTTTGATGTAAGGGTTTATGGTATTTGGTTTATGGATAGAGTGATGAATTGTTAGATAACTTTTGATGGTTATATTCATGTATGTCTTTGGTATATGGTTGAGGTACATGTTGGGTACATGGTTGAGACAAGTAGTTGATGAGTTGGCACATACATGAGGTGTGTAGTTGATGCATGATTGGTACATACTTGGGTACATGGTTGAGACAAGTAATTGATGAGTTGGCACATACATGAGGTGTATATTTGATGATGTTGCTACATCTTGATGAGCCATAGTTTATGTGTATTTGATGCATGATTGGTATATATTTGGTGCATGGTTGATGCACTCGTTTATGGTACAAGTTGATTACAGGTTGTTTGGATAGGTTATTGTGACAGGTTATTTGTACAGGTTTGATGCATGGTTGATGCATTTTTTATGATCCATATTGAGGTATAGGTTGATGTATGGTACATGTTGGCACAGGTTATTGGTATAGGTTGTTACAGGTTGATTACAATTTTACATCAGTAAATATCACAGTGATAGTGTGACAGTGTTTCCATCATTCTAATTCTACGTCAAGGTGATTGGACGAGGAAAGGACAGGTGGTTGTAGCCACCTTCCGGTTGTAGCCGGGGAACATAGGGGGTTGTAGCTTCCTTCTGGTTTTAGTTAGAGAATTGGGGAGTTGGATCTTCCCTTAGGTTGTAGCCTAAGAAACTAGGGATTTGGAGCCTCCTTCCAGTTGCAGCTGGAAAACAAAGGAAGTTGGTGCTTCCAATGAATGTAATTCTTAAAGACATATAAGAAAAATAATTCAGTGGTTTTCTCCCGCTTTGGGTTTCCACTTAAAAACACTTGTGTATTGTGTATGTGTATGATTGCCCATTTATTCTTTGTTTATTTACTTTGCAACTATTGGATGATAATGCTACAATGATATAACACTTGCATGTTATGGTTAAAAAGGATTAAATTGCTCTATTACTGATTCACCCCCCCCTCTGTAATCCAACAAATGCGACCTCATGCTTGACCCTTGTGTTAGAAGGGCTCCCAAAGTCAATGATATATCAAATAGATTTCACTCCCTAACTCAAAGCTTTAGGTTTTATTAGCAGCTTTGGAAAGTTATTCTCACAATCTTATTCCAAAGCTCTACACCTAAGCTAAGATGGGTTTGAAGAGCCCTAGAAAAGTTGCTAGATAAATTTTAATTAGCGCTTGATTTTAGGCTGTTGTTACTCAAAGGAATGGTCGTGAAACTGATGACATTTCGACTTGACTCTTTAAACCATGCAAGAGGAAAATGAAATGAAAGAGTTTCAACTTCGATGAAAACTAGCTATGGGAAGGAGAAAGAGGTTTTAAGAAAATAAATAATTTTTTGATAGATTACTATGTGTGCACTACTAATGACAAAAAGTATGAGCTAATTATCCAGATAAATGGAAGCAAAATGACCCAAATTTTAAAAATACCATGAAAATGTCATAGTTCACTTAGTATACCTATACAACATTGAATCAAATGTCATCATTTCTAACATAGTAAACTTTTATGATTATAGAGACCACCATACACATCTTAAATACTCATAAGGATCACGGGGGCTTCACCTTGTTGACCAATATCTTATCATGCTCATTCATAAAGGTTTTTTTTTAATTATGAACCCACATGTTGTGAATAAATTTGTTCGCGTCAAACACTGAAAAGAACAATGTTATAATAAAGAAAAAATGATACAAGTCCTTGTTTCATAAGAGGAATGCCAAATAAGAATTTCAAATTTTTATGTTCTCTAGAAATTCTTAACCTTTCCAAGACATAAGAGGTGTAAACATGGTGATCTTAGTACCCGAGAAATATATGTTCCTACAAAACAAAGGTTAACAAATTTCCTTAAGTAGGGAAGGAATAGTGACAACAATAACCATGAGAGCACAACATTCAAGCAAAGGTGAAAGAGAGAGGAGACAAGAGGTGAGAGGATACCACACTAGGGTTGAATTAGTGAAGGAAAGAGAGGTGAGAGGAAACAACTATTATGAGGGAGGGTAAAATTTGGAAATTCTAGCCTACAACTAGTGAGGGCATTAGAGGTGGAATTTTCGTGAGGTGACATGAATGAAGACATGAAGTGATGATGTTAAAAGGAACCATCAAAGGCATTGATGATGGTGAGGTGATATTATCAACATTTTGGAAAGGAACCATTGAAGGCACTAATATTAATTGTAAGGTGACATTAGTGAGGGCATGTGCCATTGATTCTAGAAAGGCACCATTGAAGGCATGAGGTGAATATGTTAGCATGGGGATGACAAAGGAACATAAGGAAACAACGTTAATTAAGTATGGTTCTCATGGTTGTCCAAGGAATTCTCTAGGGTCAAACGACAAGGTACAAGACCATAGAAATTTCCTTATGGATGCATGGGCCATTCATCACAGTGATCTAGCCCCATTCACAGGTAAAAGCACATTGTATGTTGATATGCTATATCTACATGTTGCAACCCTCAAATAGTCAATAAGGTAGTAATGGTATATGGCATTGAAAGAACTTCAAGACTACCTTCTTTTAACAACCATGGATGAGTATAAACAATCCTAGATATTCTCATAAGATTTTAGAGGGGGAAATTACATAGTTGTTACCAAAAAAGGGGAAAAGTTATCCAATTGTAAGAAATGGTTTAACATTGACACATGCATGAAAAAATCCTAGATATTCTCATAAGATTTTATATATTCTATGTTTTTCACTCGCATATCAAGTACTTTAGATAACATTGCAAGCTTCATTTCAAGTTATCCTCTTATCATGAAAGAAGTCATGAGATTGATAAGAGTCACACCCTCTATCATTTCAGGAAGAATTTCCATTAATTGTTGGTTCCATCCATGAGAACAACACCATCTCTATGAATTTTACAAGTGATCAATTTTATGTTGTATGGTATCCCACTAATTATTTACCCTTTGAAATGGGCCAGGAATTTTTTTAATTTCATTAGGTCTCATGCCACCTTCATGATGGGAACTATCCCTCATACTAATATGTTGTTCAACTTCTTGAACTATCCTTCATACTAATATGTTGTTCAACTTCTTGAACTATCCTTCATACTAATGGTCACCTCATTCCTTTACATTCTTAGCCAAAATAGCCACTATACACATTCTTAGCATAAACATAAATTATCATCCCTTCACTCTTGGTCCTTGGCTTGATTGAGATATCAAATTCCTTCTTATCCACTTTAGTAGTAAGAGTGGAAATCCATACCTCATATTAGCTATCAATTAGGATTTCCATACCTCATATTTGATACAAAAGTGTCCAAACTTGCATA
>ML808922.1:122855-133596 GCA_009831015.1 Picea engelmannii | reverse complement strand
TAACTTTATAATTACAAACAATCATGCAAAATTAGTGTGTATAACAAATATTCAAACAATATATATACACATATATAATTTTATATAAAATCGACAATATAAAAACAAATAATGAATATATATGTAATTACCATGGAACGATATTCATTCGATCCTCCATCAATGTGCCCATATTTCCTACAATGTTTTGTAATTGTTTCTATTAAATTTCTTACGGGACGTGTAGTGCAACATTTTTTGCAAGGGAAATAACATCTACCATCACCCTTTTCAACCACTTTACTTTTTTTCCCACCTCTAATATTCTACGACATTCTTCCACACACAAATACCCTTTCTGAACTGTCGTTGTTATAGCAAGATTGTCGCAACATCGCTAATTTGCAAAATATTTATAGATTTGTTTTTTGTCGCAAGAGCGATGAACGTTGACCAAGTCAATGTTGACTTTGTCAAACAGTGTAACAGTCAATGTTGACTTTGTCAAACAGTGTAATGATCATCATTGAATCATCGCTCTTGCGACGATAACCAAAGGTCCTCGCAAGAGACACGAGAGTCCATTATCTTCACATTCATCGCTCTTGAGATGTACAACTAGTTTTGTCGCAAGAGCGATGAAATGCGGGCTGGATTTATAAAAAAAAATAAAAATTCAACTCTTTATCTTCAATTTTGCGACGAAAGGGTACTTTCGTCGCAAGTAGTCGTCACAAATTTTTCAATATGTAGTAGTGGGTATGCAGAAATTTGAAAATTGGTAGGAAGAATTATACTAAAGATATTTATGATTGTGTGAAATCTCTTTTCACCTAAACAAAATGTTCATTGAAAATATAGAGAAATAGAAGTCTAGAAAATGTTCTAAGACAACATCTGCTTGTGATATATCACCATCTCTATTTCTCATACCTCATAGGTGAAGATTTTCAAACATTTCACTTCTCACATATTATGGAATTTCTTGTTTTTTCACATCATATTTCTAGTTGAATATGTTTCATGCACAAATCCACAAACTTTCAAATAGCTTAAATTGTTCACATATTTCCTATATTTCTATGTTCACGTGTATTTTTCACCTAGCATGAGCCAAACCAGGTTTCCATGCTTAATTGTCAATCTGAATTGATAGTAGGTGAGTGGGGTGGTTCTTTTATGTCTCAGCAACAATTTCATTCAAGGGAGGGAACCAATTAGTATTGAACTTTGATTTCAATATATAAGAAAAATTATATATATGATCTCAATCTTAAAGAAGTATTAAGAGAGGATTCAAGACTGGTTAGATCTAGTTGACTTAACTACTGCTTGTGAAGTAACGAGTCTTGAAAGGTGGACACAATGTAAATATAGGATTTGTTTCAGATATGTTGGCCTTGGTTCCATGCTTCCATGCAAGCATACATGCCACCTAATGATGTATAGGGCTCAATTACATCCTCTTTAATGCCAAATTATCCTCATCCAAAGTAAGGTGTTCTCCAATCATACAACCTCCTCCATGTGGCTAGCATGTAGAATGTCAACAATTTATTTGAATCTCTCCAATGCCATGAGTAATTTCATGTCAGTATGCAAATTCTATTTTTTTTAAACCTACATTCCTCGTCTCTATAGTGACGAAAAATCATGGCAAATATAGAATTCTCGTGGCAATACAAATATTTCATTTTTGTTTTTCCACGAACATCCATCTATATAGCGATGAACTATCGTGGAAAATATAGCATTCTCGTGGCAACCAAAAAAATTCATTTGTGTTTTTCCATGAACATCTCTCTATATAGCAACGAACAATTATGGCAAATATAACATTCTCATGGCAACAACAAATTTTCATTTGTGGTTTTCCATGAACATTTGTCTATATAGAGACGAAATATCGTTGCAAATATAGCATTCTCGTGGCAACAAAAAATTTTCATTTGTGTCTTGCCACGAACATCTGTCTATATAGTGACGAAATATCGTGGCAAATATAACATTCTTGTGGCAATACAAAATTTTCATTTGTGTTTTTCCATGAACCTCTGTCTATATAGCGACGAATAATCGTGGAAAATATAGCATTCTCGTGGCAACACAAAATTTTCATTTGTGTTTTTCCACGAACATCCATCTATATAGCGACGAAATACTGTGGAAAATATAACATTCCCGTGGCAACAATAAATTTTCATTTGTGTCTTGCCACGAACATCCATCTATATAGCGACGAAATATCATGGCAAATATAGCATTCTCGTGGAAATAAAAATTTTCATTTGTGTTTTTCCACGAACCTCTGTCTATATAGCGACAAATAATCGTGGCAAATATAGCATTCTCGTGGCAACAAAAAAATTTAATTTATGTTTTTCCACAAACATTTGTTTATATAGCAACGAAAAATCGTGGAAAATATAACATTCTCATGGAAAAAAAAAACTTTTCATTTGTGTTTTACCATGAATATCCGTCTATAGAGCGACGAACAATCGTGGAAACTATAACATTCTCGTGGCAACAAAAAATTTTCATTTGTGTTTTTCCACGAACATCTGTCTATATAGCAACGAAAAATTGTGGAAAATAGAGCATTCTCATGGCAAAAAAAACAGAGGTTGGTTGTTATATAGTCGGATGTTTGTCGCTATATAGACGAATGTTGGTAAAATAAAATTGTTGCAACAAATGCTTATCAAATGAATGACACATGGAAACCATATTTTGTGGATATTTCCACGATGAGTTCTTGGTCATCGATATAGCGGCGAAAAAAGATCCACAAAAAATAAGACCCTCTTTCGTGGCAAGTTCAATGAAGAAGTGTCACAATAGCAACAAAAACGTGTGGCAAATTTGGTCATATTTAGTAGTGGGAGCAACTAGTGGCACAAGTGAAGGAAGAGGTGGATGAGGAGCATCCTCACACATCTCATCATTGGAAGACATAGAAGATGATGAATATGTACAAGTGTGTATCACATCTTGTTACTTCTCAATATGTTCCCTCTTCAATGCCTTAGGGATATTGATAATACGATGAAACAATAATGTCAAGCTTAGGGTCCTACGTGATTACTCTAGATTGACCTGGTTGGACTCTGTAGCCAGTCATCAAAGCATACATCTAATTAGTGACCTAGAAACAATATAAGAGATATAGTCATATTTGACACATGCCAAGTCTCCACTCCAGAATTGGCTCATTGACCTTGACCATATCTACATCAAGCCATGGAGGAAACCTCTCATCATTGTATGAACTAATATCTACAAAATAGTAGACAACAATTACATAGTTTAAACAAAGTCTTAAAATCAATAACATGTGCATTAAATACGACAAAAAATTATGCAACTAGACTAATCAAAACATGACAATATTGTTACCCCTCTCTTATGGTGGCTCATTTGAAATAAATTTTAGGTTCTAACAGTACTATGCTAATCCATCTATGCATAATGATATTGCATAAGGTAATGGAGGTGATCATCCTCACTATATAACATATGAATGACATTCTCACCCAAAACTCTACACAGGAACTCCACCTTACCTGTCTTGGGAAACATCTAGCCCCATATGTGCTATGCATATTAGTCATCTACATGGGAGAGTCGTGGTCAAATGATGTTCAAGTCACTAGAAACCTATAAAAAAATGAACAAAACAACTCTGAGGAAAAGAGGAAGAGATTTCTCCCATCCAACACACTACAACATCTATCCAAAACAATATGAAACTGTTGTAGTAGAATAGAGGACCACTTGATCAATATAGGTCATAGAATAAGGGCCCCATAGATGATTTTAGGGGCTAAATTTCGACAATGGGCTAGTTTTCCATGGTTTTTCCCAAAAAAGTATTTGCCAATTTCCTTTTTTTTTAAGAAACAATTCGCCCAAATTCCATAGAATAAAATTATTTTACCTTACAAATCGCTAAAATTTTATAGAGACTATACAAAATCCTTAGAAATTTGAATATTTTTACAAAACTATCGCCATATATTTTACAATTTGCATATTAAGGACTAGTAAGATTAGCTCATGTTTCTACATTTTAATATAACATTCCATCCTTAAAATCATCCCTGAATAAGACTATCTACATAATGTATCATAGGAAAACAATGCACTACCTATTAATAGTATGGTGTGTAAGAGAAATGATGATAAGGCACAAGCAGCCAACCTCCTCATCTCTAAAGGAATGGTAGCGCATCTTCCCCCCAATTACTTGGAACTCACTAGGGTGAGTAATCTCTAAATTGACATATCTTTGGAGGTATACTGGTTGGTTCTCTCCTAGAATATGAAGTGACGAATTAGGGAAATGGGAAACGTATGAAGTGATGCGCTTACATGGATATTCTACACTGAGACAATGAAAAAAACTACATGTATATGTGACAATGTTTTTCAAAAAAATGAAAAAAATAAAAATTAACTACTGAAACAAAAAAATTAAAACCGTGAAAATATAAAGTCAAGGGTAGCAAAAAAAATAATTAGTCTTGCCTTTATTGTAGAGGCATTGTTTCCATAAAAATCATGAACTAAATCTTGGGAGGTTTGGAAAATCTAAAAATGAAATGAAATCCTCTATAAATGAAGAAGGTGCTGAAAGCGATAGTAAATGGTAAAAATGAGAAATCAATTTAATAAGATAAATTTGATTTAACCCATCATGGTGCACCTTGTATATTGATGCACCACTATGTATACATACATATGTCTAGATGCATCGTTGCTATTATAAGATTAATACACACCATCAAACTATTATTTATTTAAATGTAGGTTTTACAACATTTTAACTCAATAATTAGTTTCTGAATTATTATTGGTGTGAATGTTAACATGATGCACTAATACATTCAATAATTCTAAATATGATGCACTAATACATTCAATAATTTTAAACATGCCAAAAATAAAGTCAAAAGCAAAACATGGAAAAGTATCTCCATAAAAACTTCCATAAAAAATTGTTTTCATTATAGTGAAACAAACTAGATTCCATTGTCTCGTACTTATTCTTGAAATTCAGTGACACCAAATATCAAAAAAAATGAAAATCCAAATTTTGGGGGATAAAATTAAAAAGCCTACACCCACCCTCAATTAAAGAATCTATATGATAAGGATAACAATAAAATAATAGAATAATTGATGGCTCTTCAATTAAAGAATTTATATGATAAGGATAACAATAAAATAATAGAACAATTGATGAATGAACAAGTAAAAATGTTAGGTGTTGGCTATATGTTTTATTTTTAGGTTTTTTTGAGGTAAATTTGAACAAAATTGCTATTTTTTTGTTGTTTAAATTACATTTCTGAATTCATAAATGGATTCAACGTGTTGAAAAACCCTGAAACACTCGGATTATACAAACTTAACCATGCAAATCTACATATCCAACCATTCCTCGCTAAATTTTGAGTAAAATCAAATGAAAAAAATCACCAGAAAACAATCAAAACCTAAAACGTTTAGGCTACTGTAAACATTTAACACAGAGAAGTAAAAATTAACACAAATTAAATTTTGAAAATTGTCATCCACTAATGGTGTGCCCTTTGGCATAATATAAAAAGCAAAACATTTTATAAAAAGTTAAGTGTTGCACAATAATACATTGCACATTGTATGGTATTAATCCAAATCATGGATGCCATAGTCAATGTGCTTTAAGAGATGTAAAGAGCTATATCTAGTACATCCTTGCTTTAAGAGATGTAAGAGCTATATCTAGTACATCCTATAAAACTCCATACACTTTAAAGCATTTTTTGAAAATAAATATTCCTTGGTGGTGCTTTGTGGGCAATTAAGTGCACCACCGAAAGTATCTTCTTGTGTCATTACCCCTTTGGTGTGCATTCAGCACGGAGAACTAGTGCACAGTTCTATCAAGAGAACCAATATGCCTATGGCAAATACGCACACCCAGGCACAATTTCTCAAAAATTATTTACCCTAGTATATATTACTTTAATATTTATTTTATTATAATGATTTTTTATTATTATAATATTTATTTATTATTTTTAAAGTTTTAAGTTATAAGTCTCAACTTAACTCTTTGTGGATATGGGTTAAATTGCAATTAGGTTTCAGTTTTTAAGTTTTTATGTATGGGTCTAAATGACCTTTTAGATGTTACATAATTTTTTTCTAGTAGCATTAACAATGATTATATAGGATATTGGGTATTTAGTGGATACTATGTCTGAAATTGTTTTTTGGTTTTGGAGAATGACTTAAAATTGCTTTTGATTGGTTAAGAACTTGTTTTTCTCAGATGTAAGGAAATAGGTTAACAATCCAAGACATAGAGACATCTGATATGAGTGAAAGTCTTCCCTTTGCGGACCACCGTTGAGTTATTTCAAATGGCTAGATTTTGTTTGCACACAATGATGATGTTGCACGTCGAAGTTTGAGATTGTATCAACAGAGGCTAGGTTGGTAGCTTTGAGTCTTGTAAGTTTTTTCTTGCTTTGGGATTATATATATATATATATATATATATATGGACCTCAATTTTTCTTTCATTTTGGTTAATTAGCTTTATGCTACAATACATATACGTTCAACATCTCCTTCGCATTGTGTAGAGTGCACTTTGCTTCTCTCAATGCAACAATTTACTCAATTTTGTCTTGTAGAAAACTATGGATTTTTTTAACTATGAGTTTTGAAACTCGGTTCTAAAAAATGTTGTCACATATCCCTATATCTAACCGCATTTAGGACCTCCGATCTTACTAGTGTATTACTCAATTAAATAGTAAATTAAATAGTAAGAGATACATAGATCTTATTCGCATTTTAAGGAAGTAGATATCTTCTATAACCATGAACTTATGGTCTCCTTAAAATACACACATTCATTGTTGTATATTACTCATTTAATCTTTGATACCAAATCAAAAGAAATTTCCCCTCTATTTTGATAAATAAATGGCTAACTTTAATTAATTTTTTTTTAATCTTACTAGAAATCAACCACTAACCTTGCCGACTAAAGTTGTAACATCTAAATCAACTATCACTATAAACCACCTCAACATCATACAATTATTTATAATTATAATTGTATCAACTAGCACAGCCGCTAACTCGCGGCTGAGAACGTCGAAAGGTAGCGGTTGATAACGTGTGTCTCCAATATTATACTGACAACGTGTGTCCCTAATATAAAACATTTGTGGTAATCTGCCTGTGGTAATATGAAACGTTTGATTGTATTAGGTTAATAAATGGAACGTGGCAATTACACATCCTTACAGTGATTTTTTAATGTGATTAGGTAAATGTTAAAAAGTAAACATGTTAACGGATGCCTTGATAAATGCAAGAAAGTTATGAACAATAAATCTGATCCATTGATTTTGGAGGACAACTAAGAATATGCCAGCATCTTCAATGCATAGCCATTAGATTAGGGTTTAAGGTTAAATAAGGTTAAAAGATCATTAATTGTGCCCATTATCAATAGGTGTACGCCTTTCGACGTAATTAACAATCCATAACCCAAGATCCTTAAAGGAATCGAACTTACACTACAAGCACTTGGTAAAGATTGATCAATTTACCCAAATGACATAAGTCCACCATGATACATATGCAAAAGCAATAGTGCTATTACTAATGATTTGATACCCTATAAAATGTCAAAATGATGAACTCAATTTTGATGAAAGGTACAAATGTAAATGGACGCAAATAACTACCAACAAATAATATGTAGCCATTTGGATAATGTATAACAAATAATATGAAGCCATTTGGAAAATGTATACCAAACTTCTAGAAAGTTAGACAAACAACTCTTAGAAAGGGTAACGTCTTCTCTCTCCTCCAACCAATTTGATAAACGATCGACAATAATATTTATATTAAATTATCTAGTGAAATCGTGGTACAACGGTTGAAAAATCCGATCATACAAGCAGTTCAAATTCAAACCCAAGCATCTGACCATTTGTTAAATATATATTTTAATTAATTTTTAAATTTTATTGTATCCATCATATTCCAACGTCCCATCAACAGCAACATCTCACTCGGAAGCATTATATCTTCACGCGGAATGGCGGGCCCCACATCCTGCCGTCGACATCCCTTCATTTTTTTTATCGTCGTCTCCGCGTTTTAAACGCGCCTGTGGTTGGTATCGGGATTCAGTTCCTTTATGCCCTCGGATCGATTCCCTCGAAGGATTTCTCCTGTGGCATGTGTGTGAATTTCCAGTGTGTATGAATTTCCATTTGCTGGGCAGTCGTATTATTAAATCATGGCGTATGAGGAGGGAATTCATCTCAGGGGTCAACTGAACGTTGCGTTTGCGTGGTGCAGTTCAAGCTCTAAGCCCACTGAAAAAGCTTTGACAATGGCGGATAACTCAGCCGACGGGGTTTCGAACAACGCGGTCGGCGGAGAGGAACTGAGAAGGGTTTCGGAGGAATTAGCTATGGAATTTAGTCTTATTCTACAGTACAGAGGCAGTGTATATATCTGTGAATATAACGTAATGAAATCTGCAGCACATTTCAGAGAGGTGGCGTGTGTAGCCATTTCAGTTTAACTGGTTAGTATATTCTTCCCTGTACATAACTCGATTGTGTGTTCGGTCTATTCGATGGACAAACAGTGAAGCTCACTGTAGGTTCGTCGAATAGCCCGAACGCACAATTGGTTTAAATTTAAATATGACTTATGATTTATGTTTAGATATATTTAAATGTAGAATTAATCTATCAACATACTTTAAAAAAAAGTTTTATGTTCTCCATTAATTTCCTTGAGCTTTAAATCATAACCGTGATGGTCACTCAGGCCAGAGCCAATTCGCCATCCGAAAAAACATTTCCCACACAATTTGAAATAGCCGAGTCTCTCTGATGGCTGGCATGACTGGCTTCCTTCTTTCTTTCTGTATATTCTATATTGTAGCAACCTTCACAAACTTTGACGGATTGGTAGCCATGGAATTGGTGAGTCTCTGATGGCAGACATGGCTGGCTTCCTTCTTTCTGTATATTCTATATTGTAACAAGCTTTACAAACATGGACCTATTGGTAGCCATTGAATTTGTGAAGGATTTGTGAATGCGAATTGAATTCAATAAGGATTATGATAACTTTTCACCCATTAGTAGCCATGGAATTGCATTTGTGAATATGTGAATCGAATTCAGGAGGGATTATGATAACTTTTTACTGTTTAGGTTTTTTGAAGGATGAAATTGCAGTGGAAAATTGGGAATTCACCTTGTGAACTATCAAAGAGGAACTTACCAAAAAATTGGGAATTCACCTTGTGAATTGTTTGGAAGTTAGGGAAATTGCCCTTGCGTGAACTACTATGTGTATGTGTACTATGTGTATGTGTATGTGTATGTGTACAGTGAATCGAACTATGAAAGATACAACCACAAAATAATAGAGAATTGTGGTTGTATGGAATTATATTGGTTGTAATTGAGCAAATTTAGCTACAGTTGATAATTTCCTAGAATTTCAGTAGTGAGATTTCTTAACCAGCCTGTGTTGGAACCCGAAAGAGTAGTGGGATAGCTTGAGGGATTGCTGAGAAAAGCAAGGGATCTCATTCCTTGGGTTATGCATACTGATGGGGAAGAGGGTTGTGAAATGGGAATTGTTGTAAGTGAGTGTGAACTTGGAAATCAGATTGAGAGGAGAAATTAGAGCTAGCTATAGGAAGAGTGTGCCTCTTATGGATTCATAGCCTTAACTTGAGGGTTGCCTTTGTTGCAGATAGAACTAGTGCAACATATATCCTATGGTTGGGTGGAATGCCTTTCTTCTAGAACCAATCAATGATGGACAATTTCCAAACAAAGAAGTATTATAGATTTTATTATTGATGTTTTGAAGTTTGACATTGTTGTTGCTATTTTATATGAGAAGTGTGTACTTGTATTCATGAAGATAAAAGGTTGGAAGTTAGCTTTGGCTCGGGAGGGCATTCTTGGTTTTCTAGTATATATTTCACTACAGATTAGAGGTTGTTGCAGTCATATATTGTAATGGAGAGGCTTTACACATGCCTCTATTATGTAATTTAATTACCAACCATGTCAATTTGTTGTAAATGACCTTATGGGTAATTGAAAAGAGGCAGGGCTAAATCATGAAGGAAATGCCACTCCCTTTTGTGAAAGTGATGGTTATGTATACTATTATAATTTCCAAGTATTGACTATTATTATTCAATGTACGAGATTTTTTTTTTATTTTTTTATATGCTAATATCATTGATCATACTCATGGGTATTAAATTAATTTGTTGTGGGCATTGTATATTGTACTACTCAATTTTATTTGCTTCCATGTAAACATATTGATGTTAGCTTAATTAGATGTTTGGGTACGTTACATTGATCTAATTAGATTAATATAAAG
This sequence comes from Picea engelmannii, assembly GCA_009831015.1. Classification (NCBI taxonomy): domain Eukaryota; kingdom Viridiplantae; phylum Streptophyta; class Pinopsida; order Pinales; family Pinaceae; genus Picea; species Picea engelmannii. The sequence continues at coordinate 123,165 of ML808922.1, read as the reverse complement.
TAACAGAAAACACCATAACATGACTACAATAGTATAGTCAAACTAAGTTAACTCACCACAATACCTATATGTGAGGTATGCCAATCAAACAAGACAATGTGACCATTACATTAGTGTTGTGAGAAATAAAGCATACCACTGGGATACAGTGGTATCAAATCGCAGTGACCAATGATGTTAAATAATGAATTAATTACGAAAAAAATTGCAAATAATTTTATCTAGGATATTTGTAAAATTGTGTGTGTACAAAGGAAGAACTAGGATAGTATGCCCCAATGTTTGGGTCATGGCATGCATTTTCTTGACC
>ML808922.1:104401-119469 GCA_009831015.1 Picea engelmannii | reverse complement strand
TAGATCTACATATTTGAGTGATTATTTATTTACAATCCAAGTGCTACAAGGGTTTTTCAACACGCTGAATCTATTTCTACATTCAATAATGGATTTTAAACAATAAAAAAATGGTTTCGTGCAGTTTTATGTCGTCGAATTTCAACAAAAACAATTAGACAACGCCTTTATCTATAATAAAAAAATTCGAGTTTATCATTTTTCAATACAACTTCAAGATATCTCTTTCTTTATTCATATTTCATCTATCATCTTTATTAATTTTGTTCAACATAAACATTATTGTATGTGATTTTGGAGATTTTACTTTGCAATAACATATTAAATTCCAAAATTAAGGAATTTCCATGACCATAAAAGAAATGAGGAACAACGAACCACATAAATTTGAAACGAAGGGTACACAATAATCTGAGCGTATACTCTAGTACGACAGTTAAAACCATAACTAGGGTAATAATGTATAATATTGGAGGATTGAGAAGTATCAAAAGAAACAACTTTACTATGAATGAGCAATGAGTACCAAATCTTTTGGAGTATGAATAACTTAAGTAGATATATATAAAAAGTATTTTGGTCGAAAAATTATTTGGGTCTAAATATTTTTTGGCCGAAAATTGTGTTGTCGGACAAAAAATTCTCGGAAACGTATTAAATGCATGAATTTCGAGGGCACCATTAAATTCGAGTGTTGGGGGCCTGTTGGCCCTTGGTTATGGAAGCAAGAAAAGATCAAGGAAGAAAAGTCAAAACGAGAACTTCACAGAAGACACAATGACTGTTAGTGGGTCGAAGTGAGCAAAAGAGCAAAAAAGACGGAGCAAAGTTCGAGAAAGCAAGTCGTTGGACGAGGAGATCGAGGATGACAGGTCAGCAAGGAAGAAGGAATGTGGACAACTTAGCAAGCGGAAAAATCCACCGTTAGATTCTTTGGAGCACCACGCGAGAAGGAAGGAAAGACAGGCTGGCAAAGCCCTGAAAATGCGGGTCAAGTTGACCTAGGTTTTTAGACTTCTGCCAAAGTGTGGGATTTCGAACAAGTTTAATATCCCTGATTTTTCTAGCCTGACCACCCAGCTCTGTGGATCGACCAATATTTCACTTATACTAGGTACAATTTTAGTGCGTAAATACTTGTCCCATGTTATATCGGGAAACTTTTTTGCATATGTTATGTCATGGTCCGAAAACTTCAAAGCATCGACTTTACCCATCAGGTCCCCTTCAATAATGACACTAGGTGGTATTTATACCATAACCAATGGGTACTTGGTGTCCTTGGGAAGCTTAACTTGTGGTGTGACATCCTTTATCGGTGGTATGTAATCCCTGGGAAACTCTGACTATGAAGCCAAAGATCCGAGTGTTTCCTCAAATTCTGGTGTGGTCGGTGGTCGCATTCGGGATGGATTTCGTGCTACAACAATTGGTGCCCAAAATTTTGGTGGTTCCATTGCTCTCTGCGAGCGATTCTCCCTTTTTTCAACTCTACAACTACTCTATGACGACTCTGGTTCGCTTGTGGTCCACTCTATATTCTCACAGCGCTTATGCATGCAAATACCCTTTCCTTGTCAGCCGCTGGCGTGATTTTATAACCCTTCAATAGTTGTCCATGTACATTCGTGCCTGAACTAACAATCTAATCCACCAGTGGTGTACTCAATGCATGATTTAATTTTGCTTTGTTACTAAATCCATCGCTGAATTTTTTCCTCGTACCACTATTCTGTCACGATCCCCGACGGATTTTTCCATTTATGACTATGCATCGTCTTTATGCTTTGTCATTAATGCTTTTTACTGTCGTTTCCACCTTTTAATTCCTTTAACGGTCGTCGGTCCTATTCTGCGCAATTTTTCTGGCTTTTGTGTGTAATCTCCCTGCTCAATGCAATTTCATCCATCTACACAACACTCACTTCTTATGTGCACTTACTCTAATGGTAACTTACTTCATTTTTTCATGTTTTTCCTTTGTTTTTCTTTTCTCTTTTTCCGACTTTTTATTTCTTTTTGTCATTTTTCTTACTATAATACACTACTATGGTACATTTGTTCTTGTGCAATTCATCCTAGTGCACGGAAGGTTGGTCGTCCCTATAAAGTTTTAGTCGACTACCATTCACCATTCCTCCTAGGACTTCACCATTCAATGTTTCCAAATGCATATCTCCTGCCTCTATCACATACTTAATTATGTATGGTCCTAGCCAATGCATTCAAAATTTTCTTGGATGTTGCATAAAATTGCTATCATATATCAATACTGAGTCCCCCACTTCAAACTTTTTTTATTTAATATGTCTATCATGCAATGCCTTTTATCTTGCCTTTTGAACTTGTTGATGGAACCCTCACACAAATAGGTCTTCCTCAAGCTGTAGAAACTGTAACAATCTCTCCTCTACTGCCCCAGATTCTGAAAGATCAGTAATCGTTGCAACGTGCAAGCTAGGCACAATAAACTCCATCGATATTATTTCTTCTTTCCCATAGACCAACCTAAAGGGTGTCTGCATGGTCAAATTTTTACTTGTAGTTCTATATTCCCATAATACTGCAGGGATCCTCAAACCCCAATCATCCCTTCCTACATTGCAGATCTTTGTCAAATCACTCTCCAGAATTTTATTAAATGCTTCTACTATCCCATTGGCCTGAGGGTGATACGACGTACTTATTTGATGATGAATTTGGCATTCCTCAATCAATGTTGCAATCGTCTTATTCAAGAAGTGTGTCCCCTGATCACTCAGTAGAATGTGTGGGCATACAAGTCATGTAACTACATTCGCAAATAGAAACTGCACAACAGTCTCTACAACATAGGCTATGAATGGTGACACTTCTTCCCATCTGGTCAAACACTTTTGTTGTACTGATTATATACCTAGATCATGATCTTCTCGTTGGTGGTTTTATCGGTCCAACAAAGTCTGGATGTATTTCCCACCCTTTGACAGAAATCACATGCCTAGAAATTTTATTTAGCATCCTTGTGAAGTGTGGGCCGTCAGGGCCCTGCGCACAAAATATTCTTCGTGGTCTCTTTACCTACATAGTTTCCTGCAATTCCTTCGGGGGCTTATGAGAGTATCATTTTTCTTTCATTCTCTAACAGACGTCATCTTAATATTCCATCTGCACCTAACTTGTATAAGTTCCCTACAATTAGTTGGTAGTTCATTGATCTAACCACTAACTATTTCTTCTTGCAACTGTCATGTCTGACAGGGCCATTCTTGTACATAAAAACTACACAATGTTTGTGAAGTAGTCATTCACCATTTTAACTGCAAATAAATGCGCATCTGACAAGTTGTCATCTATATTCCTTGCATATTCTCGTGATAGTATGCGTGATAAGTGATCTAGTTTTGCATTCAACTTCCATGGTTTCACAACAACCTCAAAATCATATTCATGGAACAAAAACAACCATTTGCACATTGTCCCCCCCAACATTGTGTCGTTCACTAAGTATCTTAGTGAAGAATGGTCTGTATACATATTAAAATGAGAACCCAACAAATAATGTCTAAAATTCTGCAGTGCATATACCATTGTTAATCTTTCTCATTATATGGTAGTGTAATTATTTTTTGTTGTTGACAACTTCCTGCTTGCAAATGCAATTGGATGGTCTATGTATCCTTCTCCTGGATGAGATAATATTGTGCCCAAAGCTATGGATGATGCATCCACATGAACATGAAATTCCTTCTTCCAATCTAGAAATATCAAAATTGGTAGTCACTAATTTTTGCTTCAATGTATCCAAACCTTTCTGACAGTCCTCATTCCACTAGAACTTAGCTTCTTTATTCAATAACTTCTCCATAGGTGTTGTAATCTGTGTATAACCCTTAATGAAATTCCTGTAGTATCCTGTATGACCAAGGGTTTCTCTCAACTGTTAGACTTATGTGGGTGGTTGTAAGTCCAAGATCACTGCAAGCTTGGAAAGGTCCATTAATAATCCATACTTACATACCACACATCTCAACAAAATTCCAAAAGGCGTGCAAAAAACACATTTCTTTAAATTCAGTGAAATCTAACATTGTCTACACCTATCCAACATTAACCTGAGTACTTCTATGTGATATTTCAATAGACTAAACACAATCCAATCATCTAGGTAAACTTTAATGAACTTATGAATAAATTCCTTAAAATCTGCAACTACTCTTGAAAAAACTGCAAGTGCATTCTTCAACCCAAAAGGCATTATTGTGTATTGATAGCTTCCCCAATCTGTTGCAAATGTAGTATTATGTCTGTCTTCCTACACAATCTTAATATCATGATAGCCTGAAAATCCATCTGTGAAAGAATAGGCCTCCTAACCTCCTACATTCTCTAGCACTTCATCTGTAAATGGTGTTGGAAATGGATCATGTAGACATGCATCATTTAGCTTCCTTAGGTCTACAAAAATTCTAATTCCCCTTGTTTTTTTATCTTGCATTACCATTGGACTTATCCATTCTAAATCCATGACTTGTTCAATAATTCCTTCTTCTAAAATTTGGTCTATCTCTTCCTTTATCTTTTGTTTATATTTCGGATTTAGTCTGTAAGGTCTCTATATTACTGGCTTAGCACTTGATTGCAAATGAATCTTCATTTATACTAACTCCCCATCTATCCCTTTCATTTCTGAGAATGTAGTTGGGAATAGAGCTTGATACTCGCTTAGTAAATCTACAATCTTCTCCACAGTTTCATCATTCCAATAATCACCTATCTGCGCAAACTTTGGATTTTCTTTTGTCCCAATAATTATCTTTCATCTCTTTAGTGGTTGTGCATATGAAACATATTCAATCTTTGATCCTTATGCTATGCGTTCCCCCTCAGTTTCAGGTACTTGTATATTTATCGTCTTGTTCTTCTTTAGCAACATTATAACATTCCAGTAATTCATGAACAATCATAGAAGCTCTATGCGCACTACAAATAGGTACTACTTCCATTGGCCCTTCTTCTAAAACGATCTTGGTACTAATGGCATGTAAAGCTGCATATAGTAATGGATATTCATGTTCAAATGTAAATGTTACCTTAAACCTTTGAATTAGTTGGTCCCAATTTATTGTTTCTCTGTGCATTTCTAGTTCTAGGTACCAATTCTTAGAAATGGTATCCAATGTATGTATAAATCTGTGCATTCATTCCTTCTCTAGTATCGATCTCCATATGTTTTCCCACTTCTCAACATGATTTTTTTTATCACCTACCCCTATATACTTCTACACAATATACTCCACTTTGGTACTGAATCTAACTTGCATCAATCTTCTACACTACAACCAGTTTTTTATTCCTTCTTTGTGTGTAACCCACCATCTAGATGGAGTGGCCTTCAAGATAACATCTAATGCCATCAATATTTTTTTCTTCGGGTATCTACAACTCAAACTCATGTACAAAAGATTTGATGTTAGTCAAACCATCATACTTGGGTGGGTGACATCCTCTTTTCCAATCCAACGCAATGATCGATTAATGCGGGCACATCATCTAGTGGATATTTTGTGCATCCTCTGCTTCCAATTTTCCAGACCTTCATCTAAGTTCGACGCACATGAGTTAATGCTTCTCCAATTTAGTGCACCATCTGTAGTGGGGTTAACATATTCATCCATTCATGTAGTCATATTATACAAGTTGTCAATTTTGTTCCCTCTCGCTGTCTCTGTGTACCTCATTCCTTATGTTGGATCCAATGGCGTGGTAACTTTAAAGTCTCCTACCTCTAATGTCATTTCCCTTTTCAGATTAATAATTTCCTAATTTTTAAAGGCCCATTCTAACCCCATTAGTGTTGGATATGGCTGAATATCATCCACAATTTCGATTACTTCGAAGTCTGCTATACCACGCACCCCATCTATATTCATAGGTATCCCTGTCAATCGGCTAATTGGTACTATCTTATGTTGCTTTGTCAATCTTAACTAGACCGGAGACCAGATTAACTTCAGTTTCCCCATCATTTTCCATGTTTTATTTGGTAACACATTTACATAGAAACCCAAGTCTAAAATGACATTTTCCACATCATATTCCCCAATCTACACACTTATTCTGAACTCTCTGTTGGTCCTCTTTTTGCATAGTACCTGATTCACTACCCTTTGTGTAGTAGGAATCTCCCTTTCTTATGCGCAATGATCAATCAGTTCACATAATGAATTTAGTGTAGTTTCATCTTTCATGAATTCTACGTAACTTCTGAGAAACTCTCTTAGACTACTTTTCTTCTCAAGTGGTTTTTATGGTATAGTATGATCATAGACTGGAGGCATGTCGACCACAGGATGTGGATATGATGTTTATGCTACCCAAATCCTGTCATAATATCTCTTTTCTTGTCCTATGATATGTCTCCTTTTCTATTTGAGTGTCAAATCTTGTCATAGGTCCTATGGATTTCCTCACCCATTTCTCAACCTATCTCCCTCCATTCGTCACATTAGCCCCCGTTCTAGTAGACTAGCTCCCCCACATGTGGCAACTGTTATTCTAGGTCTGTCATTACGTTTTTCAGCTGAAATATTTTGTACGTTCTAATTTAGGTTTTGGTTTTGATTCCCTCTTTCCTACCACTTCTCCAGTAGTTGAGGATAGTATTATGTCGCATGTTCCATTTCTCTACAAAATGTGCAAGTTGTACAAGGATTCGAGAAGTCATGAGCTAAGTGCCCCTGCTTATTACAATTGTAGCATATTATTGGTCCTCTACGTCCTGCCAAAATTTCCTTTGCCATGACCTATGCCAAATCTTAAGCTTCCTGGATTCAATCCTCTATGATTATTATACTATGGACCATCTCCTTCCGTCACATCATTTTCCTCTTGAATTATACACATAAGTGAAGTGCGTTATCTCATGAAATCAAATGCACGACAATCCTTCTCTTTATTCCCGACTAACTTGCAAAAGTTACAAAATAGATTCCTTGGCGTACTCTGGTATTTCTGCAGCAGTGGAAAATCATGTGATGATGTCCCCACTTCTTAAATATTTCACAATACCCTCCTCCTAGTAATGGGTTCGGTGCTCCAGTCACCAAATATTGCACAAAAGAGAGGCATTCATCCTTATGATGGCCTTCAGTCCCACACTTGACACACCAAACTTGTTCACGATTCTCCTTCCCTTTTGTAATATCTATTAATTGAATGGTCAAGGCAACTAACTATGTTTGGAATTGCGGCATCCCCCACCATCTCCTACAGGATATGCTTCCAGCTTCATCGCAATATCCAAGGCTTATGGATGTGACATAACCTTTTGTTGCACCAATGGGCAATGAATGTGTGGCAATAATGTTGCAGTAAACCATTCCTGGTGTTATTGATCAGGAATATGGGATGTCAACCTACCCATCACATCTTTAAATCTCTGATCATAGTCCCAAACTGATTCAATATGCACCTGTTTGATTTCCTTAAACTCTGTAATGTAATGCAACTCAGATTTTGGCTTCTTGAACTCTTTCAACAATGCTTGTCTAATTTCTGCTAAAGTCCTAGCTTGTCCTATAGGTGTAGTACTCCCCAGTTTCATATACAAGACCAATGTGTGACCTCTAAATGTTGTTTCCAACTGCACAATATTGATAGCCTCATCTTGGACATTCTTCGCATCCCAAATTATATCACATACAAATAGATGTTATTCTGAGTCCTCTGAACCAACTCCCTAGAACTCAGGTAGTCTCAATGTGTTGTCTATCCTTGCCATGTTGTTTTGTGTAGTACCTCCCGTCGGTGATGTTGGTTGACTCTGACTCGATGCACTGCTCCCACTACTCTAACTACTACTATTCTGAATACATTTGCTAACTATAAGTGCTTTTGAAAAATCCTCAAATGTTACCTCATATCTCGGTGACGCACACGGGGTTGTGGAATTGACACATGATCCATCCCGAGTAGGAATTACTAGTTCTTCTACTATGGGACTGAAATGAGAACCATCTTCCTCTCCTTCTATGTGTGGTATTTCTATGCTATGGATTAGTGCGCAGGGTTCTCTCTTCTCATACTCACTTCAAAAATCTCCTTTCTCATCCCAAGTATTCAACCTCTTGTAACTTCTTCCACTGTGCAGTACTCCAAACTCGTCTTCCTCTTCTGATGCACCTTCTTCATTTCTCTGCATCCTCAGTCCCTTCCTTCCTTCTTCATTCTTTCCTACCTTTATACCTTCCCCTAGTCATCCCCCATTTCCCCTATGTGCATGCATGCCCTCAGAAATCAAATTCCATTGTTATCACACATTTTTCGCACAACAACATCTTTAATAATATTCTTTATCCAGGTACCCAATGCTTTCATAAAAATTATGTGCGTACCCTTAAATAAATCCCTCTCTGCAACACTATATGATTGGGTACAATCCACTACAAATTCTGTAATATATCCCCCCAATATGTTGTTCAACCATAAATCAACTGCGTTGGAAGTCTTATTGCTTACATAATTCAATTTTCTTACCAACTCAGGAGTCCAGTTCCTTGCTGTTGTAGTACGACATCTCCCATTATTGTCCACTAACCTTTCTAACTATTCAGTTAAAATAATTAAAAATTTACTAAATAAAATTTGATGCAACTCTGTAAACACATACTTTTTCAACCATTGTTCATCACTCATCTAAGGGTTTCTATTGTCTTTCCAGGAAAATTCTCGTTCCTTCCTTTCCAACCATTTGAAAATCTCTTTCATAGTTGGCCTCCAGAACGTTCCCTCAATCACAAATTACGGGTCCCGATAATGGAACCATTTGTTGGTGTGCGGTTGCAAGACCCTAGGTTCAAGTTATATAACCAACAAAACCCTTTAGATATTTTCCCTTTCAACATCACCTGCATGCAAGGGAAGTCTCACCCGAGGTATCTACCGGGGTTGTAGGAACCAAGTTTCTATAGAGATGAGGGGATGTGAGGTCACCAACATGTTCATTGATATTTATATACCTTGTGTGCAATATTTTGTGTCTCTTATCCCTTGATTAATTAGTAAACTTAATTATACTACACCATTATAATGCATATTGTGACATAGATCATTCACTGGAACATTCATAATTATTGCACATCACTCGTATAATAAAAAGATCTAGATCTAATCATGCGTAAACAAAACATCCATGAACAAGCACATAAAAAGAAACATTCAAACATAGAATATAATGTGGTTCACCTAATCCTTGGGCTACGTCCACAATGGTTGGATTTTTTATTATTCTTCGTGCAATCATCCCAGGATTGCACACTGTGCTACAAGAGATACATCATGATATCATTCCCCATCCTGCCTAGCCGCTCTGCAGTGCGAGCCTCTCTCTCCAAACTCTCTCCTAAACCTTCAAACATAGACTCTCTCTTGTTCTCAACCTACTCTGTCAACATCCTATTCTCTCTTTTTCAACAACAACCTATTCTTTCCTGACCAATTACATATTTATACACAAAGTTTAGGGATCAAAACTATTAGCACTCTATAAATTTTGTCCAGCTGATAGAAAAAAGACAGAGGTAACTGCTTCAACCAACTTTAGAGTTGGGCACTAGGCTACTCAACTCATAGAGGGCTCTCTCGTGTCACTGGGTATTTCTTTGATAATCAATGGCTAGATTTGGTTTTTTTGGGGGTTTTTTTATAAATTTGTTGGCTAGGAAGGGGAGGGACACTTTGCGCAATGGAGTCGAAATTCTGAAAGTGAATGTAAACAATAACTGGGTGGTAGAAATATCCATAGGATAAAGGCTAAATGAGGTAATGAATCTGAGTTGTAAATAATATTTAAGCAGGGTGTAAGAGGAAAGAGGTAACAAATAACTGCATCAGAGCATTAGGGAAATGAATTCTGAATTAGATAAGAATAAATTACACAGTTTAAATTGCTTAAGCCAAGAGCATCATAAGATGAATTTTGGGCCTTTAACTCTCCAATTTAAATAGAAGAAAATGTAAATGGAATGAAAGGAGACAAGAAATACATACAATGAAAGGAGACAAAACTCATATCACCACCATTAGAATCTTTTCATAGAGACTTCAAAAGCTTTTGCATATGTATTCAATTCATCTCCAGAAAATTACAATTAAGTTCAGAAACAACAAAAAGGTGGCCTTGCACTTCTGCCAACATTAATTCATTTAGAATTTCTAGTACTTATACAATTCGATTACAATGGCTGAAACAGAAACATTTTAGCTTCTAAAACTGACTACAATAATTTCGACTGACAGTCTCGGCATGTGAACTGATTTACAATGATTAAAAAAAAATGCTTCATCAACTAACGACTAATTCCTATGACTGCTCGCTTTTTTTCCTTGCCATTTGTCTTTCTCTAATATTCTATCGAACTCTCCAGTCTGGTGACATCTAGAGGCTATTCGCTGGTTCCTGGAAAAATGCATTTTGTCTTGCCTAGCTGTACGATCTCTTTCCACTGTAAGTCAGAAGAAATCTCGTAATCCATCATTTCTTTTATCACTATCTCCAAGTCAATGCAAGTAGCATAAGTCATAGCCGACAACCTGATCTTCACTTCCTTAAACTGATTTAAAATCTCAAAATCTGTGGTCAAATATTTTACCAGACTTGGTCCCTTCAGATTCTCCTCCAGGACTTCAAACTTGGAATGCTCCATTCTGCACTGGGCGAGGAGAGAATTGTATTCCTCTTGACCGTATAATTTACCCTTGCCATCCCAAAATGGTGGGAGGAATTTAATAAACAATTGTTCAAATAGATCCGTGAATTCTTGCATACTTTGTTCTATCTGTACGGATTTGGTTTGAACTGACTTGAGTAAGTTGTTCTTAGCAATGATCCTCTTGGCACAAATGATCAATGTAGTTCTGTCCTTGACCCCAATGGTCTGAAGTTCAGCAGTGGGAACGACATTTAGAAAATTTATAGCGTTCTGGGCCCATCTGAGGGATTTTTTGCCAATGTCTCATTAACAACAGTACACTTTCTTTGGGCAGTGATAGCCATGTTGTCTTTGTCATTTATAAAATTCAAGTACACCCGGAATTTAGCAGCTTCAACAACAATAGCATCCCAGATTACATGTTTAGCTCCTTGCAAACATATTTTACCTTTCAACCTTATCTTCAATTTGTTTACCCTTTCTTGCAAATCTTGATTTTCCTTTTGGAATTGGGCCATCTTTTCATCTTTCATTTTCATCTCTTGCTGCAGATTTTCTATGACCCCCTTAAGGCTCTTCATTTTTCTTGTCTTCAAGATTACTTGGGACATAGCTTGGATGATATCTGCAACATTTGAATCAGATCCCGCTGTACTAGATACAACTGCATCCCTGTTCAATACTTCTACCTGTCCTTGTGACCAATTCTCTTTTTCCTTCTCCAGCTGCAATAATTTGGCTTTGTAATTTAGTGCTTCCTGTCTAAATGTTTCTTTTTCTTGTTCTAGAGCAGCCATATCTGTTGTCTGTGGATGCTCTGTGGCAGACATCTTCAACTTCTTTTTCATGCTTTGAATCAATTTGTCTTTTTCATCTAAGGAAGCTTTTACTCCTTGAGGGCCTTCAGATTCCAATCTTTTGACTTGAGTCTGCCAGGCTCTACTGGATTCTTTTTCTTGTCTCAATTTCCCTTCCAACTTGATTGTATGAGTTTTCGACCTTTCCACCCTCAAACTCAAACTCAGGTAATTTGAATATAATAGGTCGTTGATGTTTCTATGAAATTTTACCTTATCTAGGGAAATGATATTTTCATAATGCAGCCTAATTTCAGATACTTTATCCTCATTTTCCACCACTATGTTGAGTGTTTTTATTTCTACATCCCTGACTGAGAATAGGGAAGACTTGTGTTGAGAAACCCTTTCTACCTCGGGAGTCAAATATCTTATTTCTCTCATGGCCAAGTTCCCTTTCACAACATATTGATTTGCTAAATCTTCTTTGTATTGGTAGACTGCCCGAGGTGTCTTATCAAAGACATGTTTCTTGTTGATGAAATCCCTTGAGCTCCCTTCACTCTGTGGTATGATTTGTGTACTAGCCTCTTTGTTTTTGGTCCCACTCTCCACCATTTCCATATTTATTTTCTTGTCAGGTTCTTCTTCCTCTAGGTTTACTATCTGTGGAGACTCTGTGATTTTCATTTTCTTGAGAACATTTTGCTGACCATTGGTGCCCAGGGCCTCTGAACCGTTCCTTTGTTTATAAACACTCATCTTGGGAGCTTTAATAATTAGCCTTGGAGGATTTTTCTGTATCTGGGTTTTTTGCGGGGATGACTCTATTTGCTGTGTCTGATCAGGTTGCAAAATGAATTCCATATCTGCACAGGTTTCCATGTTTGTCGGTTTATCAAACCCTTCAACATGCTCATGTTCATAAGGGCCTTGTTTTCTCATCAGTCCTCTTTTATATATGACGTAGTGTGGATCATATTTTCTACTGTGTAACTGTGAAAATCCAAACTCCTTGATCTTGGCCTGGATCCGAGGAAAACATGATCTAGTCTTTACCACAAAAGGTCCTATTATGAAAGGAAACTTTAAGTTAGACACTTTGTGCATTTTTAGAAAATGGTATGTTTCTAAGGTGATTCTTTTCATGATGAAATCTAGGGAAAAGTCTTTGGGAGTCAAGAAAACAGGCAGAAGGTAAGGTGCCTCTTGATAACCATATACCCAAATTACACTAGAGTGCATGAATAATACCCAATATCCTACCCTTCTCTATGGATTGGGATGCAAATAAATTTTCATTTCTTCTAAAACCCTTGGCAAGCTGGTGTCAAAGATTAAGCTATAAACTCTGTTGGCACGTTTTCAGATAGAAGGCAGAGTATGATGGTTGGCATGTTTAACAGACAAAGTATTCTTGTCATTGATGGGAAGATCAGATCATTCCTATGGAAAGATCATATTATTCCTGTCATTGATGACATCGATGGAAAAACATGAACATAAGTAATTTCATGAAGACCAGTAGCACAACTCACACAGAGTCGATAAGTTCAGGAAGACCAGTAGCACAACAATGATCGAATGACAAGATCGAAGTATTGGTCAAACTCCATTTCGGAGTTTTGGCTATCGAGATTTCGGATATCGGGAGATGGAAATTTCAAGGTTCTTTACAACAGGAGTCTCGAAATCGCGAAATGCGAAATGCCGATATGATTGGTCAAACTCCATTTCGGAGTTTTGGCTATCGAGATTTCGGATATCGGGATATGGAAATGTCAAGGTTCTTTACAACAGGAGTCTTGAAATCGTGAAATGTGAAACGCCGAAATCTCGTCAACCGTCCATCTCAGGGGGTTATGTGAGCTGTCCGATCACTTCAGAGTTTCGGAAATTGGGAGATGGAGATGTCAAGAACTCCTACTATAGGAGTCCCGAAGTCACGAACCCCGAAATCGTGAAGAGATCTGGACTGTCGAATCATCTAGAGTGTGGAATGTTGATCCGACTCCCTTTCAGAGTTTTGGAAATCGGGAGATGGAGATGTCAAGAAATCCTACCATAGGAGTCCCGAAGTCACGAACCCCGAAATCGTGAAGAGATCTGGACCGTCGAATCATCTAGAGTGTGGACCGTTGATCTGACTCCATTTCAAAGCTTTGGATATCGGGACATGGAGCGTCAATAAACTCTACCATAGGAATGTCAAAATCCTGAAATGATGAAATGCGAAACACATTTTGGCTCAACCTGTGGTCGCAACCATTGGTCACATCGACAGAAGATGAATGAAGGAGCTAGTTCAGACAAGCTCCATTTCAAAGTTTCGGGGATCGGGACATGGAGAGTAACGAAATCTGTACCATGAGGATCCCGAAATGACGAAGTGCGAAATGGAAAAATAAACGCAAGATTCTTTGAATTCAATCCAACTGTGTAGGTGAAGTTGAATAAGATGGCTACTGTTGCGCTTCTTAGTGTAACAGCTAGAGACAAATGATGGTCTCGGCCAGAGGACTCGAAGAGGACTCAATGTGATCGCCAGAGGATATGAAGAGTCTTAAGGCATCTTCCAATGGAATGAGGACTATTGATATAGGTGATTGACAAATGGAATAGGATTGAAGTTTGTAACTGAAGCAGAAAGTATAAGCTTGACTATTCCAGAGAAGATGAAGAGTCTCGACTGCCAGAGAGGCTAAGGAATCTCAGCATGACATCCAGTGATGTTGAACACGTGGGCAAACTGCCAGAGAATCTGAAGGGTTACCATGATGATCAGACAGAGCACTTGATATGTGGAAGAGATTAACGCGGTGTGAGTAGGTTGAGGCATGGTGTACAGGGCATGCACAAGGTGCACAGAAGCTATAAGGACACGGTACAGAAAAGTGATGATGTTGTTGTTATTGTCAAGCATGATTCAGGTGTGAGCAAGGAGGCAGAGTGCAACAGCAGAAATGCACAGAAGAGGAATGGTGCATTGAAGGGACATGGCACAGAGAGCATAAAATGCAGAAGAACAAAAAGTGAAAGGGGTGTGAAGAAGACACTGATGCAGACAGATCATAGCAGTGTAACAGAACAACGACAAGGTCGTTAAGCTATTGAAGAACTTTATATCGTTGTAATAAGTTTTAGTAACAAAGAATTTATATTTTAGGGTGGTTGGGAGGTGCTAGGGTTGGTGTCCTCAATAGTTCAAGTGGGTGCTTGAACATAGGGAGTTGGTGCTTCCTTCTAGTCGGTGCTAGAGAAACCAAGGAGTTGGTGCTTCCTTCTAGTTGGTGCTAGAGAAACCAGGGAGTTGGTGCTTCCTTCTAGTTGGTGCTAGAGAAAACAGAGATTTGGTGCTCTCAGCAAGTTGTAGCTTGCAAAAATAGAGGTTGTAGCCTCACGATGAGTAGGTGCTCATATGTATGATAATGTAAAGAATGTAAAAATTACTTATCATATAAAGAAGAAGAGGTTTTTACCCTGTATGGGTTTCCTCAATAAAATCTGTCTCTATGTATCTCATATATGTGACTGATGCTGAATATGCTATTGTTTATTGCCCTGCATCATTGTGATTTTC
>ML808922.1:87899-104340 GCA_009831015.1 Picea engelmannii | reverse complement strand
AGTTGTCCAACAAACTCTGGACATGATCTTATTTATAAAAATGAGCATTGTGATCCTTTTGAATTCATTTGAGATGAATGCAGCTTCGGGGAACTCTGTCTTGTTTGTCTCTAGGAACATTCTTAGCAAATGTGTGTAATACCTGAAGTGTCTTAGTGATTGGAAATTCACTAGCTCCTTGTGCATATTATCATCGATGAACTCTTCAAAACTGATATAGATTGGTTGACTGGACTCCGACTGAAAAAAGGTCAATAGAAAACCCAACATAAACTCTATTACAAAATTGTCATTATCTAAACCTAAAATCTGACTTAGTATGGAACAGACCCACTGGACCTTAATAACCATGACGCTCACATCCATAGGCAACGACAAACTCTCAGAATGATGTTCGATTTTGACAATGGTCTACAAAAATAGGGTTTTGACCTTAGGGGGACATTCTCTGTAGACTGTAATTAGTTTATCTTCCTTGAAAGGCTCAGACGTTGTGGGGGAAGAGTCTGGTGTACTGAGGGTAAGTCAAATTGATGGGCTATCTACTATGCACAAGACTTCTGACCCTAATTTATTCAAAATGACCTTTTCTTCTTGCGAGTATTGTTTTGCACACTAGCTTATGAATTATGGGAAAGGAAATGCGACTTCGATGGCGTGAGGGACTATGAAGGATTGGACCGCTTTGAGGAAGTGTATTTGTCTCTCTACCTTGTCTAACAGATTGGCTCTAGATACAGAAATGGGTGAGACGATTATTTCTATGTCAAATATATCAGAGTCCCTGTCAATTATGGATTCTTCTTTAGAGGCGAGATCTTTCTCTATTATGGATAAAATGATAGGATTCATGGCCATGATGAAAAATACCTATGAATGAGTGGAGAATGTATGAGTCTGGTTCACTGTTGAGCTTCAGTTTGAATGGAGCGTTTGCGCCAATTTTCAAATTCTCGAATGATTTGAAATATCATAGAATAATGACCGGGGACCTCCTTTTATATGTGCTTTTCGATATTGGGGGCGAGGCAAAGCAGTTTTGGGTAGATCGCCTTTTTCCCCGATATTTCCCTAGTGGCGCCACATGTCTATGAGCTAAAACCACAATATTTCTATCGGCCCGCTCTCGAGCGATTAACCTTCGTGCTATTTCCTTTCCCGATACATCTTTTGACCGTCGATCTGGGATGTTTGAGATCTGTGGCCCGCCGGGCCCCATCAACTCCCGCACCTCCGCTATATTTATCCCTTCTCTACTAGGTGCGAACCCATTCTCCAAACTCTCACATCTCCACACCAATTTATCCCTTCTCTAAACCCCGAGACTTGGATTCCATTTTAAAAATTGTTATGGTGATAACATAGGCTCCAACTGGGGATGCTATCCTCCCTGCAAGGTAGAAAAGAATGGTAGACCAAGTGCCTATCCATTGGGCTGCAATTTATTCTTGCAGTCTGAATCCACCAAAATTTATTCAAAAACTCAAAATCGACCCAGCATAGCTCATGGTCTTCACCTCGGGCTTCAACTATGCTTCTTTTATTCCAATCTCTTAATGCAAAAAGAAACACAAAAATGATTATGTACAATGAATGGGAGGGGTGATGATTGTTTAAACAATATAATGTTTAAGGAACCTTCCATTCACATGCCCCCCTCCAACGATGTCTCCATTACTCTCCTATAGTATGTAGGCATTACTTCCACAGTATGTTGCAATATTGAACGGTCCCAACCATAGATAATCAAAATTCCCGTGCTTTCCCTTATCTTCATTTATGGCGTCCCATTTTAATACTAGGTCTCCCAGCTTGAAGTCATCCCCCTTGGTACATTTGTCGAAAGCTTCTTTGATCTTGTCCTGGC
This sequence comes from Picea engelmannii, assembly GCA_009831015.1. Lineage (NCBI taxonomy): Eukaryota > Viridiplantae > Streptophyta > Pinopsida > Pinales > Pinaceae > Picea > Picea engelmannii. The sequence continues at coordinate 102,473 of ML808922.1, read as the reverse complement.
ACAACTGGGCATTATTGAAAGCCCTTTCCCTAGTTTGTTGTACACTGATTAGTTCATCCTTTCTTCTCCGAGTGGCGTCTGTTTCTGCATCCTTCTCATGTAACAACTTCATCACTGGAAACCCCAATGCAATAGGAAATATTTCCTCAGTACCATAAACGATCTGGAAAGGGGATGTGGCTATAGATCTCTTTGAGGTGATTTTGTCAGCCCACAGTGCATGGATGAGATTTTGTGCCAGGCCTTTTTATTTTCTTGCAACAGTTTCTTGATGCTTCTGACTAAGCTTTTATTCAAAGACTTGGCCAACCCATTTCCTTGAGGGTAGTATGATGTAGAATGACCAAGGGTGATATTGTAATCACCACAATTTTTTTCTATTTTCTTTGAATTGAAAGTTGTTGCATTATCTGTTATGATCTTGATCGGGCATCTGAACCTGGAAAGAATATTGTCTTCTAAGAACTGGATGATAACATCATCTGTTGCCTGCCTGATGGGAACTGCCTCAATCCACTTAGTGAAATAATCTGTCACTGTCAGAATCCACTTGTGTTGGGATGGGGATTGTGGATGTATTTCTCCTATAAAATCAAGTCCCCACTGTGTGAAAGGAGCTTCCACAAAAATGGGTTTCAAAGGCAGAGGCTGCAATTTTCCTTTTCCATAAAAAATATGACATTCTTGGCATTTTGAAACCTCTTTATAAACATCGGAAAAAATGCTAGGCCAATGTACATGGGGAGGCATGAACCTCCCCTGGTACCTCACATTGGGATGTTCATGCCTTACATAGGGGGGAAATGCCTTACATTGGGGATTTGTGCCTCACATTGTGGAGGATACTTGACTTGATGGGGCCCCCAAGACTTGATGGGGCACCTGAATTGGCCTTGATCATGTCTTTACGGGGCACCTTGACTTGACAAATACATAAAACATGGTGAAAATTCCTTGAAAAGTGTTTTTTTTTTCCTAGATGGGTAGATGGTTTTATAGGATTTTCACCCTACTTAGTTTGCTAATTTTTTTTTTAGCCTAATGGGTACCCAACCCTCAAAATCTTATGAAAAATTGTCTTCCAATAATGATGACCCCCACAATCACCCTTATGGAACTCTCTGATGGTATTTTCTACTTTTTTTTCTATCAAACAACTCAATAAAATTCCCTCAGGATCTTTCCAATATAGAGATTGATTTACTATACAAAACTTTGTTTCCTTCAGTTTCAAGAATCTGGCCTTTGTTTTACTAAATTCAAGAGGATCCTGCAAATTTTTCAACACAAAGATGATATCTGCATACCATGTGGAATCAAGAAATTTATGGGATATTTGAGGAGTTTTCTTTTCTGTTGCACCTTTTGACAGGTCTGCAATGAAGTTTATTCCTAGGAGTTCACAATTGGTCTGTGCCATCAACTTCACAAGCCCCCGTCTCATGATAAACTTGGTAGGTTTGATCTCCAGGTCATATTCTAATAGCACTGCTATCCATTTACCCCTCTTTCCTTCAGGATCAGTTTGGGTTAAGATGTCTTTCACAGAGCTACTGGGTACATAAGCAATACTATGAGAATGCAATATGTAAACTCTGAATTCTTTCAAGGCCTTGACTAATGCATATGCTTGCTTCTCCATGATATCATATTTCAAAGGGGCATCCCTCAATGTATTGATGTAATATGCTATGGGCTTCTCAAAATTCTGCTCATCTTTCTGCAGTAAAACACCAACAATTGTGTGCTCTGGGGAAAAAGAGAACAATATGAAGTCCTTTTCAAAGTTTGGGCTGGCCATTACTGGAGCCTTGGTTAATTCCACCTTAATTTCTTCAAAATATTTTATGGCATCAGGGATCCACTTTATTTCATTCCCTTTCTTGAGCATGTTGGTAATATACTTTATGATTTCAACTAGTTTAGGGATAAACCTTCTCAAAAAGTTCACTTTTCCCAGGAAAGATTGTACTTCCTTTTTACTTATGAGTACGCCAATTTTAAAGATCCCCTCAACTATGTTGGGATTTACCTTTATCCCTTATTTCAAAATAATGTGACCCAACAACTTAGCTTCTTCCATGGTGAAATTTGACTTCTTAGGATTCAACGAGATTCCAAACTTTCTACATTTATGAAATGCCCTTCTAAGATGTTTAAGGTGTTCCTCATCTGAGGCAGAATACACAGTGATATCATCAAGGTAGATAATGATTAATTTGTCTTTCTCATCAGAAAAATCTATGTCCACATCTCTTTGAAATGTTGCTCCTACGTTCATAAGCCCAAAAGGCATCTTGGCATACATGAATGTTCCCCATGGTGTGGTGAACGCTGTCTTTTCCTGGTCATCAGGGTGCACCATAATCTTATTGTATCCAGAGAATCCATCTAACATCGACATTTTTTGAGAACCCACCACTTTCTGTAAGATGTGATGCATCTTTGGCAGTGGGTAGTTGTCCTTTGGAGACACTTTGTTTAGATTTTTGAAATCCACACACAACCTGATTTCTCCACTCTTTTTCCTGATTGGCACCAGATTCACCACCCATTTAGAAAATCTCAGGGAAACTATGATTTTGGCTTCAAACAAATTCTTTACTTATTTCTCAATCAAAGGCAACAATAAAGGATTTATTCTTCTTAATTCTGTTTGAAAGGTTTATGATCTTCTTTGATTGGAATAACATGTTGAATTATACTGGTGTCATAAACTATCAAATCATCATAGCTCCAAGAAAAAACATTATGGAACTCTTTCATTAATTTGATATACTTCTCCTTAACTTCAGGGCTAAGTGTTCTGGACATCTTAATGATCTTTGGATCCTCTGGAGTCCCGATATTGAAATCTTCGACATCCCCTTCATTTACTGTGATCTTTGGACTTCTGGCCACATCATTATTATCAAAGAGCTTCTCCAATGGGACTAGACCCTTGGGAATAATGTTTCTCTTTATCTGAACTATATCTCTTCCTGCAATCTGATTGTCGAAGTACCCATCCTTGGTGAAAGAAGTCACATCTACTTCTTCATCACAGTATTCTTCATCAATGTTCAGATTCTCAAACTCATTCTCCATTTTGAGGAAGCTTTCTATCTATTTGTCATATTCAAAAACTTTCCAGTACTTAATATTATCTGGTACTTCTGGCCTATACTTGACTTCAAACTTGTATTTTTTGTCAGGGAAGATTGGAACTTTGAAAACTGTTGCTGAAGTAGCCAAGGCGTCAACAATCTGATTTTTTTCTCTTGGAATCGATGAAAGATTATACTCTGGAAAATTCTCAAGGAGGTCTAGTACTAAGTTTCTATAAGACCTCAGTCTGGGATGTTTTTCTTGGTATATGCATTTGATTTGGTTGATAATTAGCTCAGAATATCCATGGACAACAATTATTTTGGCACCCAATCCTCTCAAAACCTTCAACCCCAATATTAATGTTTCATCTTCGGCCATGTTATTTTTGCACTCAAAAACAAGTTTATAAGAACACAATTTTGAATATCCTTTGGGGTGATTGATCCATATGCCATCCCCTGCTCCCTCTATGCAAGAAGCTCCATCAAAACTCATGTTCCATAATTGATCTTCTGCATTGTCCTACTGCTCTGAAAACTCTTCAATCTGCTGATCAGCTTTATCTTTGTCAGCCACATCAATTTCTGGTTCTTTCTCTTCAAAACAAATGTCATTGAAGAAAATGGAATATCCCAACACAACTTCCACAGAGTAGATGGGATTATTACTCGGTTGTGATTTGTTGTTGACCATGTATTTGAGAAAAACCTCTCTGTACAACCATATTTCTTGACCAAAGACATGTATGGTGGCATACGACATGTCCATATGGAGGGTTCCCTTTAATTTTGTAGCCTAAGACCTTCATAACAACATGCCAAACTTGGGAGGGATATCAGAAACTACTACATCCATAACCATGTTTTTTGCTGGAATCTGTGCCAAAGATACCACCAGATATTTGATAAGACCTAGGCACTTCACTTTCCTGGAATCAAAAGAGAACAGGTCTTTGTAAGGCCTTGTGATGTCCAGGCCCAGTTGATCCATAACCACCTTCGAAATTAGGTTATGATATGCTCATGAATCCAACATGGCATTGTGTAGAGTCATATCATGGACCTTTAGGCTGACATAGAAAGGGGGGACTTCTTCATTATCATTATTTTCTTCTACTCCTGGTACAAATAAGATAGCAGGGTGATCATATTGTATGTTCAGGGTATCATAAGTTTGTTCTATTTCAAGCATCTTGATGATCTGATTTTTGTATTTGCTATTCTTGATTAATTCATTGAATGGTACAAAAAAATTTCATCTTGGCCTTCTCACTTTCAAAATTAAAGGAGGATGAGGTTTTCTCCACCTCTTTGATGAATGTTTCTTTTCTCGACCCTAATATTTTCTTTCGGGGCTCTTCTTTCTATTTTCCTTTGCCCATAGTACCCTTTGCAGTAGAATATCTTGTAGCAGAATCCTTTGCAGCAAAATCCTTTTTGGGTTGACTTGAAGAGGGTATGATACTCTAGGATTCTTTGGTGGGGTTTCCTTTTAAGTGATTTCCCTTTTGAAGGCTTTCGGGCACTCTCTGATTTCGAAGATTGTATTGTCTCTGGAATTCCATGATTGCATCCTGCAATCCCGCTTGGTAATCCTCCCTTTCTACTGATAACCTTTCCTCCTCATCTTGCAAAAATATATCACTTGCATCCATGAACTGGTCATGTTCTTCTTTAGTCAAAAACAACTTTGTTTCCTTATCATCACAACAATTCACATTGTCTTCAAAATATCCATCATAATTCTCATTTACATAATTATTTTGAAATGGAGGCTTGATTTGTTGATCCCCCTTATTTCCTTGGTTTCCTTGATTCACCTGATTTCCTTGATTCCCTTGGTTTCTTTGATTTACTTGATTTGCCTGATTCCCATGATTTCTTTGCTCTCTTTGTCTGATTTGTGGGATTGTTGGTCTCCTCAGATTTATGGGTGGGCCGTCAACCTATTCTCTAGGGTTAGGCCTATTATCTAGGGCCATTATTTCCATCATCCTCTCCATGGTTCTCATCATCTTTTGAAACCTTTCTTCTGATGTTTGTGCAGTTGAAGGCCATGCCTTCTCTTGAGTTTTGTTCATGTCCCTGCCAGAGTTAGATTTTATCTTTCTCAAAGCCATTAGATTCACTTCTACTTCTATGTCATCAGTCATCATATCATCTAATGTAGCATATCTTCATTCTCTTAATAACAACGCAAAATCACTTTCAAAAGATCAGCATATCTGAGTTGAGCAACTTTGGGGGGGGGGTTTAAAATCAACAGGAATCGAATTGTAGACCTTCAAGAATCTGGCTGAAAATTTCTACACTGTTTCATCAGGTGATCTCTTCATGTTGTTATACTGGATCGACAACTGAAGAGGATTTTTCTTGTCGCCCATTTTTGCAAGGAAAGTGGTTTTGAAGGCCTCAAAATCTACGATACTAGCTGTTGGAAGGGCTCTGAACCCACTTCCTCGGTTCTCCTACCAGACTTTGTGTAAACAATTTCATTTTTACATCTTATAAGTCTACTTCTTGTAAGTCCATGAAATCATTAAACCAATCTAGGTGTTTCTGGGATGATATGCTACCTTCTACATCATATAGTTTGATCCTTAGGTTGTACTCTCGAGGTAAATCATGTAGTTGAGCAAGAAATATAAGGGGAGTGAATCTAGATGCCATGGCTATTGTGAGGGGTCGGAGTGGCTGTTGATTTAGAGTGTGGATCACTATAGGCTTGGAAGATGTGGCTAAAATAAAATCTTGAAATCTTTTTTCGTCAAAGATTACCTCGCTTAAGAAGGATTCGGATTTAGCTGTGAACATAGTTTGTTCAAATTTCACGTCAAACTCAAGGTCTTCAATTCTCATTACTCCATCCTTGGGTAAGGATAGACAACGGTTTAGATGCAACAATGGGTTTACTGGATTTTCTTTTCTTTTATGTACAATATTTTCAAGACCAGACACAGGGATTGCAACTTCTGGGTCTGGGTTGCTCCTGGTGTGAATTCTCTTGGGAGCCAAGATTTCTAGCTCACAATGCTTGGTGAAAATGGTCTCTTGGTAATGGAGTCTCCAGGGAAAAAAAAATATCAGCCAATAAGGTATTTGATCCACTGTCACCCTCAGGGATCAAACTAGAGCTTTAAGTCATTTTTCCCAGGGAAGATTTCACTATCGTTCCTCGGCAATAGCGCCAGAATGTTAACACTCTAAAAATTTTGTTTGACTGATAGACAAATGAAAGAGGTAATTGTTTCAACCATATTTAGATCTAGGCACTAGCCTTCTCAAATCAGAGAGATCTCTCGTGTCAATGGGTATTTCTTTGATAATTAGTGGCTAGATTTGGTTTGTTTTGGGTTTTTTTTTATAAATTTTCTAGCTAGGAAGGGGAGGGACACTTTGGGCAATGGAGTCGAAATTCTGAAAGTGAATGAAAACAATAACTGGCTGGTAGAACTCTCTAGAAGATAAAAGCTAAATGAGGCAATGAATATGAGTTGTAAATAATATTTAAGTAGAGTGTAAGAGGAAAGAGATAACAAATAACTGCATCGGAGCATTACGGGAATGAATTTTGAATTAGCTAAGAAGAAATTACATAGTGTAAATTGCTTAAGCCAAGAGCATCATAAGATGAATTCTAGGCCTTTATCTCTCCAATTTAAACCAAATAAAATGTAAATGGAATGAAAGAACACATGAAATACATACAATGAAAGGAGACAAAACTCATATCACCACCATTAGAATCTTTTCATAGAGACTTCAAAAGCTTCTGCATATGTATTCAATTCAGCTCCAGAAAATTACAATTAAGTTCAGAAACAACAAAAAGGTGCCCTTGCACTTCTGCCAACATTAATTCATTCACAATTTCTAGTACTTATACAATTCGATTACAATGGCTAAAACGAAAACGTTGCAGCTTCTAAAATTGACTACAATAATTTCAAATGATAGTCTCGGCATGTGAACTGATTTACAATGATTAAGCAAAAATGTTTCATCAACTAACGGCTGATTCCTCCGACTGCTCGCTTTTTTTCCTTGCCATTTGTCTTTCTTTGATCTTCTGTCGAACTCGCCAATCTGGTGACATCTGAAGGCTATTTGCTGGTTCCTGGAAAATTGCATTTTGTCTTGCCTAGCTGCACGATATCCTTCCACTGTAAGTCAAAAGGAATCTCGTAATCCATCAATTATTTTATCAGGATCTCCAAGTCGATGCAAGTAGCATAAGTCATAGTCGACATCCCGATCTTCACTATCTTAAACCGATTTAAAATCTCAAAATCTCTAGTCAAATATTCCACTAGACTTGGTCCCTTCAGGTTCTCCTCCAGGTCTTCAAACTTGGAATGATCCATTCTGCACTGGGAGAGGAGAGAATTGTATTCCTCTTGATCATATAATTTCCCCTTGCCAACCCAAAATGGTGGGAGGCCTTTTATAAACAATTGTTCAAACAAATCCTTGAATTCCTGTATAGTTTGTTCCATCTGCATGGGTTTGGTTTGAACTGAATTGAGTAAGTTGTTCTTAGAAATGATCCTCCTGGCACAAATTATCATTGTAGTTATATAGTTGACCCCAATGTTCTGAAGTTTAGCAGTGGGAACAACATTTAGCAAATTTATAGCGTTTTGGGCCCATTCTAAGGGATTTTTTGCCAGTGTCTCACTAACAACAATACACCTGCTTCGGAAAGTGATAACCATGTTGTCTTTGTCATTTATAAAATGCAAGTACACCTGGAATTTAGCAGCTTCAGTAGTAATAGCATCCCAGACTACATGTTTATCTCCTTGCAAAATTATTTTACCTTTCAACCTCATCTTCATCTTGTTTACCCTTTCTTGCAAATCTTGATTTTCCTTTTGGAATTGGGCCATATTTTCATCTCTCGCTGTAGCTTTTCTATGACCCCCTTAGGGATCTTGATTTCTCCTGTCTTCAAGATTACTTGGGACATAGCTTGGATGATATCTGCAGTATTTGAATCAACTCCTACTGTACTAGGTACAACTCCAACCCTATTCTATACTTCTACCTATCCTTGTGACCAATTCTCCTTTTCCTTTTCCAGCTGCAATACTTTGGATTTGTAATTTAGTGATTCCTGTCTAAATGTCTCTTTTTCTTGTTCTAGAGCATCCAACTCTACTATCTGTGGATGCTTTGTGGAAGACATCTTCAACTTCTTTTTCATGCTTTGAATCAGTTTGTATTTTCATCTAAGGAAGCTTTTACTCCTTGAGGGTCTTCATATTCCAATATTTTGAATTGAGTTTTCCAGGCTCTGGTGGATGATTTTTCTTGTCTCAATTGCCCTTTCAACTTGAGTGTATGAGTTGTCAGCCTTGGAACCCTCAAAATCAAAATCAGGTAATTTGAATATAGCATGTCGCTGGTGTTTCTGTGAAATTTTACCTTATCTGGGGCATTGATATTTTCATAATCCAGCTTAATTTCAGATACTTTATCCTCATCTGCCACAACTATGTTGAGTGTTTTTATTTCTACATCCCCGATTGAGAACATGGAATACTTGTGCTGAGAAACCCTTTCTACCTCGGGAATCAAATATCTGATTTCGCTCATGGCCAAGTTCCCTTTCACAACATATTGATTGGATAAATCATCTTTGGATTGGTAGACTGCCCCAGGTGTCTTATCAAAGACATGTTTCTTGCTGCTAAAATCCCTTGAGCTGCCTTCACTCTGTGGTATGCGTTTTGTACTAACCTCTTCATTTTTGGTCCCACTCTCCACCATTTCCATATTTATTTTCTTTCCATGTTCTTCTTTCTCTAGGTTTACTGTCTGTGGAGACTGTGTGATTTTCATTTTCTTGAGAAAATTTTCCTGACCACTGGTGCCCAGGGCCTATGAACTTCTCCTTTTGTTATAAACACTCATATTGGGAGCTTTAATAATCAACCTTGGAGGAGTTTTCTGTATCTGGGTTTGCTGCGGGGATGACTCTATTTGCTATGTCTGATCAAGCTGCATAATGACTTTCATATCTACACAAGTTTCCAGATTTGCCAATTTATCAAACCCTTCAACATGCTCATGTTCATAAGGGCCTTGTTTCCTCATCAATATTATTTTAGATATGACCTGGTGTGGATCATATTTTCTACTTTGTAACTGTGTAAATCCAAACTCCTTGATCTTGGTCTAGATCTAAGGAAAACATGATTTAGTCTTTTCCACAAAAGGTCGTATTATGAAAGGAAACTTTAAGTTAGACACTTTGTGTATTTTCAGAAAATTCTTTGTTTCTGAGGTGATTCTTTGCCCAATGAACTCGAGGGAAAAGACTCTGGGAATCAAGAAAAAAGGCAGAAGGTAAGGTGCCTCTTGATAACCATATATGCAAACTGTAGTAGAGTGCATGGACAACAACCAATCTTCTATCGTGCTCTTTGTATTGGGCTGCAAATGAATTTTCATTTCTTCTAAAACCGTTGGCAGGATGGTGCCAAAGATTAATCTATAAACTCTGGACATGATCTTATTTATAAAAATGAGCATTGTGATCCTTTTGCATTCATTCGAGATGAATGCAACTTCAGGGAACTCTGTCTTGTTTGTCTCTAGGAACATTCTCAACAAATGTGTGTAATACCTGAAGTGTCTTAGTGATTGGAAATTCACTAGCTTCTTGTGCACATTATCAACGATGAACTCTTCAAAACTGATACAGACTAACTGAATGGACTCCGACTGAAAAAGGTCAACATAAAACCCAACATGACCTCTACTACAATATTGTCGTTATCTAAACCTAAAATTTGACTTAGTATGGAACAGGTCCACTGGACCTCTATAACCATGACGCTCACATCCATAGGCAACACCAGACTCTCAGAATGATGTTCGAGTTTGACAATGGTCTACAAAAATAGGGTTTTGACCTCGGGGGGACATTCTCTGTAGACTGTAATTATTTTCTCTTCCTCGAAAATCTCATATGCTGCAGGGGAAGACTCTGGTGTACCGAGGGTAAGTCAAATTGACGGGCTATCTACTCTGCACATGACTTCTGACCCTAATTTATTCAAAACGACCTTTTCTTCCTGTGAGTATTATTCTGCACACCAACTTATGAATTTTGGGAAAGGGAATGTGACTTCGGTGACGTAAGGTACTATGGAGGCTTGGACCGCTTCGAGGAAGGGTATTCCTCTCCCTACCTTGTCTAATAGATTAGCTCTGGATACGGAAATGGGTGAGATAGTTATTTCTGTGTCAAATATATCAGAGTCCCTGTCAATTAGGGATTCTTCTTTAGAGGCGAGATCTTTCTATGTTACGGATAAAATGATAGGATTCATGGACATGATGAAAAATACATGTGAATGAGTAGAGAATGCGCGATTTTGGTTCACTGTTGAGCTTCAATTTGAACGGAGGATTTGCGCCAATTTTCAAACATTCGAATGATTTGAAATATCATAGAATAATGACCGGGGCCCTCCTTTTATATGCACTTTTCGATATCGAGGGTGAGGCAAAGAGGTTTTGGGTAGATCGCTTTTTGCCCTGATATGCCCCTAGTGGAGCCACATGTTTGCGAGCTAAAACCATGGTATTTCTATCGGTCCGCTCTTGAGCGATTAACCTTCGTGCTATTTCCTTACCCGATACATCTTCTGACCGTAGATCTGGGATGTTTGAGATCTATGGCCCACTGGGCCCCATCAACTCCCACACCTCCACTATATTTATCCCTTCTCCACTAGGTGTGACCCTGTCCTCCAAAATCTCGCGTCTCCACACCAATTTATCCCTTCGCTAAACCCCGAGACTTGGATTCCATTTTAAAAGTTGTTACGGTGATAACAAAAACCATACTAGCTTATCCCAAAAGCCTATGAAAATTCATTATGACTCATTACAACTCATGAAAAAACATAGTTCTGTTAGTGTACCCACTTGTTTTCATAACTGCATTATTACAAAAAGAAACATTGATAAATAAAACTACAGGAAACCTACTCCTAAACCTACTCTAACTACTAAACAAATCAAAATACTAAGTGAAGTCATGCTTCCAATGTAGCCATCAGAGTAACTCCAATCCTGCAAAGACAAAGAAATTTCAATTAGTAAGATGGATTGAAGTGTTTCAGAAATAAAAATGAATACATCATACTTACCTTTACCTTTATGTTCTTCATTCAGAAACAAAGTAAGTATATCCTTACCATTGCGTCGAAATTTTTTAATATATGAACCCTCCAGCCAATATGCAATTCTGTCATGATACATATAAAAAAAGCATGGAAGAATGTAACTAGATTCAGAAAACTTGCCAAAATTATGGGAACCTGACATAACCATCGGCCAAGATGAAAATTCCCCATTCTCTTGACAATTCTCCACCTGTTCATGAATTTCTTCGCATGGAGGATATGCAAAAAACACGTCATGCTTATCCCCTAGATTTGCAATAAGAAACAAAGTAAGCATGACTTTACCATTACTCTGAAGATTTTTTAGATATGAATTATGAAGCCAATCTTCAATCCTATCATGAAACTCATAATCCAAATTATCACTTTGATGAGTTACATCTACAATTGATAAACACGTCGTATGAGGATTTATTATAGAAATCAAATTGTTGGTTTGAGCATTCCTTTTCATGAGATGAATTGGTTCCAAATGTGTAGTAGAATCATGAGAGTTTAATCTAATCAATGAATGAAGTATGGAATATTCGATCTCCATAATGAATGGATTGTCTTTTTCAAAAATAAATTGTGTAGAATCATCTTGCGACATATCTTTTTCCCATGCGAGTGATGAAAGTGAAAGAGCATCAAATCCAACTTCATAAATGTTATGTTTGAAATTAATTTCACCAAATATTGACATATCGAAAATATTAGATTGTGATGGAAAAGAGTACGATACCGTAGGTAAAATACCATGGACACTAGAATCTAAGAAGATATCGGGATATAAAGAGTAAAATGAATTAGAAATGAGCACGTGAAAAGATTCTCTTGAGCTATGATAATTAACAATGGTATTCTCAAGACATTCATCTTCTCTTGCCTTAATAATTTCACTCTCTTTTGGTGATAAATCCTTCAACATAATACGATCATCTAAATTTGCCTCTTGTATGATAGACAATTCAAAACTTTCATGACAAACATCTAATCTTTCACGTGGATAAGGTATGATTTGTGGATGAAGGTTTAAGGTTTCTTCTTCCAATTGTAGATCTACATCTCTAATATGTTTCAATACTTAAGATCATTTTCATCACCTAAGCATTCTTTAATAATTGAATCTAAGTACTGATTAAAGCAAGAGTTAGAAAAAGATGGACATATACCTAGACTCACAATAAAATCTCCTTCCACGATAGTTGAGGATTGAAGATGCAAGGGTTCAGAGGAAAAAACAATTTGATTGTCAATGAGAACATTTTCAATAGATTCTACCTCCCTTGCTTGTTCAATGTTTTTTGATAGATTCGTCTCATCTTGCAAACAAATTTCATCTTACAATTGGGTGTCAGGATTTGTAACTGATTCATCATTCGCGATTGAATATGACTGGATGAAAGGGGCACAATAATCAAAGAGGAGATTTAGTACAAATGACATGTCATCAAGATTAAATTTACAGAGAACATGATGGATTCGTGTTGAAAATCCTTCTGGAGATGAATCATCATTGATTAGTAGAGCCTGAAATTCTTCACATACTCGATTGTAGTCATAGATTTCAAAAGAATCTAAAAATTCCTCTACAAATTGAAGCCAATCAATAATATGATATGCTGGAAAAGATTGAAACCAATTTTTAATCCGACCCTTGAAAGTAAACGCGAACAATATGCATAAAACATTTAAATTAGAAATATCATGATTGATGCATTTACACCAAAACTTGTTAAGATGATCTTTTGCAGATACGTTCCCCTCGCCATCAAAGGTTAGTTTGGACAAGAGAGAGTCTGTCTTGTTGGGAATATCAGGTAATGAGAAGTGAAAAGCATGTTCCAACGCAGTGATTTGGGGAGCCATGGGAAATTAAATAAATTCGAAACAAAGACTCCTACAAGGCCAGCTTGTCAGCCTGGCCTGCCTTCTAGTGCATTTCAAGATGACACAAAAGATCACTTTATAAATATGGAAGTATGACAAGCTGAGGGGTAAAACATTTAATCATTAAAATTACCTCGACCCTCCTTCTAGCGCTATTTGTTGATGAGCATAAATGACACACCGTCAACTAGAAGGTTAGATTTGGACCGAGGTTGTCTAATTAACTCAAGCCGTTTGGTATGATCTGACCTGACGGGTTTAATGACTCTATTAGCCAAATAAAGTCCTAAAAATAGTAAAATAAATAAACTAATCTAAATCTATGATTCTAACAAATGATATATTACTTACTAGTTTTTATTAAAAAGAAACATGAATATACAAATGATTATAAACAATATATATACAATTTACAAGGTTTACTTAAAATCTTGCGAAAATGAATGTTCATAATAATGTTTCAAAATAAGATAAAGTAAGAACATACATATTTTTGTTTTTTTAATGTTTAAAGATTTTAAACTAATAAATAATAAGCAAATACAATTGAAACAATGACACAGAAACAATCAAAGCTAATTAATGCAATCATCGTCTCATTCATATATAAACAAAAATGAATAAAAGAAAGCAATGCACCTACTAACCTCTCACTAATCAAAAGTACTAAGCTAAATTCATCTCTCTATATTTGTATGAGCTCCTCTTAACCTGTGTCAAGTGTAAACCTATGACAAAAGCAGGCATAACACTTCCTGAAGAAATTCAAGGAAGTGTTTTGTATTCTGGAGTGGGTTTATAATGACAAAAAGACAAATAATTATATATCTTGTGACCTTGAAATGTTCAATAATTGAAAATGAAAGAAATTTCAATTCTCAGGAATGATGTTGCCAGCTATCTAGCATCAGATGCAAACTCAAAGTACTTGAATAGATGATCACTAAACCAAAAGATATTGAACAACATAAAGAAATGTAGGATATAAAATATTATGTGCAGAACTGACTAAAGCTAATTCAACATAGATAACATTTCACATCAATAAATTACATGAGAAGACAATGAAAAAAACACTCCAAAGTCTACAAAGGACGAAAGCCAAAGAGTAAATTGTTTTCTCATATAGTTTCAACAAAATATGTTCATCATATGGTCCAGGAAGAACTTTTGGGATAATACACTCTTAAAGATTCAAAAAATTAATATATAAATGATAACAAGTAACCATGTATTGATAAAACAGACTAAAGCTAATTCAAATCAATGCATAATCAATTATTCAAAGAATATGAAGATATTATAATGAAAATAAAACCATTTTACTAACAGGACAAAAGACATTAAGCAACCTGGAATTCCATATTCTTCTTTGAAAATACTTGTCCATTCTCCCAAAGATTCCAACCATC
>ML808922.1:60183-77508 GCA_009831015.1 Picea engelmannii | reverse complement strand
CCCCCCACCATTAAAGGTAGAATGGTCGGGGGGGTCTGAAAAAGATTGTCGACCGCAGATCTGAGCGTCAACACCTCAGCCGTTCATCTATGCGCTGTCTTTAATCTGTTAGCGTAAACTCATATTTGCTCCGAAAACTTAGGACAAGTGCTTTATGTGGGTTTGCCCAGGCTTTCCCTGTTTTTATCACCATGGGAATTAGACATCCAACTTTCAAACATTAAAGATATGGTTCAACATTGATCATCATGCATGTTTTATTGAGATAAAGAAAACTAACCTATACTCTAACCTACTTACCTATGGAATTTAGCCTAGATTAAACTATTGGACTCGGAAATTACTCTATTCTGGGGTTATTGGACCAAGATTAGGCAGTTTGGTCAAATTTATTCACTAGCTAGCCTAATCTGCTTGGCTAAGATTAAAAAATTTAGCCAAGCTTATTCACTAATCCTATCAACATCAATTTAAAAGGACTTGGTCATGCTTAAACTGTATGGACCAAGTCATTGTTATTGCATGGGGCTTTATTCAATTTATTTTATTCCCTCTTTTATTTTTTATTTTTTATTTTTTTTAAATTATTTACAGAATGGAAAATTATTTGGCAACCAAAGCAGTAAAGGGATAACATTTCAGCCACCAGTTGATCCTATAAATTATAGGGTTATAACACCAGGTAACTTGTCAGGGAAGACGTCTGCAAACTCTCTCACCACTATAAAGTGTTCTAGACCTTCCACTACTCCCTTCTTATTTAACTCAAGGATTTCATAAAGCTTACATCCCTTGAGCATGATCTTCCGTAGCTGCAAGGAAGAGATGAACCTCAGGGAAACTCCCTAGTTCCAACCTACAACAACACATCTTTGTCCCTCATCACTGACCATGCTTAACTGTTTCGTCTTACAGTTGAGTATCGCCTCATGCGATTCCAACCAGTCCATACCAATCACGATGTCATAAGATCCTAAGATCATGTAATAGGTCAGAATTCATTACACTATCCCCATATTAAAGCGATAGTTCATACTCCTTTCCTCTAACCATCCGGTCGACACCCGAGGTAATTTCGACGCATCTAAATTCATCCAGTCAAATTCCCTTACCTAAAACCCCTTTAGCATGGTAAGAAATAGATATTTATGAAGCACCAGGATCTAACAAATACTAAAAGTTCATTTACCGATGCCCCATGACGCCTCGAGCACCTTTTACTGGTGCTTGGTCGGACAATTATCCACCGCAGTCAATTCTTCCTCAATAATGAAGCCCACTGGACTGCATCGTGCAATGTCTGAGGAATTTATACCCTCGCCTTCGCACGGAGCTGGAGTTAAGCTACACACAAAATTCCTAACCTCCATCTTCTCCAAGTTCATATGTGGGTTATACCAGATTATCTGGTCTCATAATCTGGCACCGTACGACCACCTTGTCATAAGGCACGAAACTCATCGAGCTGGCACTCGATGAATTCCTTTGACATTTACTTCTCTTGGAATCGTTCCCAAAACACGGCTTTGATGATTATGTCTAGTTGAGGTAGGAGAATATTCCAACTTAGAAGAGCGTTCCCTTGAAGCTAAAGACCGCCATGTGGAACTTCATGTTGGAGGTCATAACCGCGAAGTGCAAAGCACATCGCCTTGTTCTCCAACCATGCCTTGGCGGCTGAGCCGTCTGTGGGGCTCATGAACGCGGGAAATTAATCTTCTATAATTCTCCGTGAATGCTATTAGTACTTGTTGGAGTGCGTTGTGAACCCTCAAGGGTATAGGCATTGTGGCCTTATCTCAGTACGGGCGATTTTTCAATGCCTCCAACATTTCCCTTGAAGCTCCTTGTTTGACCATACACATCCCTTACAACAATCAACTCTTGCCCAGGGAATTTTTCTTCTCTTTGGGGGTTGGACCCCAAAGGCGTGGGTGCTACTGGAGGCATCTCACCTCCTCCTCTGGCACCACGTCATGAACATATACGGTTTCATATAACTGTGCTTTTCGCATGGGCAGATTAAAGTTTTAATTAGTGTTAGGTTATTACTCAAGGGTTTATTGTAGTGGAAAGCATGGTGATCCAAATTCACAAGGTTGAACCTGCTCTGATACCATATATAACGATCCCCATCATTATGATTACATGCGACACAAAGAAAGTGCAATTTTTTGTTGTTTTATGCAGGAAGGCAATCAACGATAACAATTAATCAACACAACTTGACGATGAACACCACTTACGCATTCAGGCAACAAAAAACAATGACCCAACATACTATCACATCATGCAACTAGACGAAACATGCAATAATCAATAAACAGATAAAAACGGCTACATGCCCGACACAAGCAAGACAATGCCTACAAGATAAAGGAAAACATCAACAACCCGACACATCGACTTCGACGACCAGTACCTAGAAACCTATACAACGCACAAAACCAATCACATTAACGCGTTACAGAACCAAGTACTAACATCAATTACAAAGAACAATATGCCCACATCGGGAAACAAAAGACTCTAGCCAGGTTATCATTCACATCTATTCACCAGGGCTCGCAATGATCCCCTCAACAGGAATCATATCGTCACATGGTGATAGGTGTGACAGTAACCATGGTGCAACATAACATATCTAGAACTTTAACCCAAGCTAAATCCCTCATGCAAGAAGACCAAATCATCTGTCAATAAATACACGAGACTATACCCAAGAACCCAATAAACAAGTCTACAAGATGCAAGGTGAGATCATTCAATTTAAGTTGCACAACTAACCGAAGGAGTTCTTGTTTTCTTATGAGGCACTTTTTCAAGGAGGTCTCCCATACTGCAAAACAAAAATAACTCGAATAAAATCTAAGAATTCAGGTGCATGGATATTTTGTTTGACTCTCTATATAATGGAAGTAGTATTCGAGTGCTTGCTTAACCATAATTGACATAAGAGATTAAGGAATATAGGTGCAACTTCTTTACCAGAAAATTCATTAAGTCAAGGCATTAATGTATGCAATTATCTACCCCATGATCCATTCTCCAACGCTATAAACAAGAATAAAGTGAATAATATCCAAAACTCAAGCATTGGGATAACCTATCTTAACAAATATATCGTTGACTAACAAAAATAATTTATGGTTAACGCTATCTTAACACATGTTGTTGTCTAACAATATAATTTAAGGGAATCATTGTCAACAACAATCTAGTTGTTGATTAATAACTATTACTGTGTCTATTGATAATTGTTGTCAACAACCAAATCGTTGTCGATTAATAACTATTTTTGTGTCTATTGATAAAAACCATTAGCAACCATATCGTTGTTTATATATGATATTGTTGCCTATTAATCATTGATGTCTGTTAAATATTATATTGCTAGTATATATGATATTTCCATCTATTAAATATGATATCGCTGGTATATATGATATTGTTGTCTATTAATCAATGTTTTCTATTAAATATTATATTGTTGGTATATATGATATTGGCATCTATTAAATATGATATCGTTGGTATATATTATATTTCCATCTATTAAATATGATATCACTGGTATATATGTTGTCCATACAATATATAAAATCGTTGTCCAATATAAAATATATAAATTCGTTGTCCATAAAATTGAATATATTAAATCACTGTGTAAATTATGTTTAAAGGAGAAATTGAAACTCTACAAAATATGGATCTCTGCCCAGCAAAATCGTTGTGTAAATTACATTTAGAAGTGAAATTGAAACTCTACAAAATTTGATCTATGCCTAGCAAAATTGTTGTGTAAAATACGTTTAAAGGTGGAATTAAAACTCTAAGAAAAAATGGATCTCTGCCCAACAAAAATCATGGTGTAAATAAATTTAAAAGTGAAATTGAAACTCTAAGAAAAATGGATCTCTGCCCAACAAAATCGCAGAGATAAGTTCTATTGATTAAACTATGGATAAATCTCTTGACTAGTCTATTGATATCGCTTCCTAACAACCATTTCGATGTCTATTAAAAAGGATTTGCAAATATAAAAGGAATAATGCAACCACGAATTGTCACAATGCAAATATAAAGGGATTCACAAATATAAAGGGATTCGTAAATATAAAAGGAATAAATGGATTCACTAATATAAAGAGATTCGTAATTATAAAAGGATTCATAAATATAAATGGAATAATGCAAATATAAATAGAGAAAGAATGCAACCACGAATTGTCATCGCAGAAGGACTAAAGATATCAAACACGTAAGATGCTTAACAAACCTTTTAAACTGATGTGAAAATACAAATTAACAATTAAAATATGTTGTTTTAACAATTAAAAAGGAATCGTTGTCTAAAATAACAGTGGTAAATCACAGTGCTAATCATTCACAAAGAAATTGTAGAGATAATCATTCACAATGAAAGCAAAAAAGTAATCAATCACAATAAAACACATAAGTAATCAATCACAAGAAACCACAAAGATTTATCATTCAATCACAGAGATTTATCATATTTTAAACAATTAAAAACGCAGAGTATAATCAAAGTTTAATCAATCAAGATGCAGAGTTTAATCATAATAGAAAAACATAGACATAAGTAAGGGATAGATAGCTGGGTGAAAAATTATCCTTCACTTATTATCCATGCACAGGAAAGAAGGGAATTTAAATCTCAGTCTTAAACACTAGATTGAAGACAGTCAATTAGGCTCCTAGCCGACTGCTTAGGCAAAGACTAATAACTTAAGGATAATGGATAGAAGATAAAAACACAATTTTTATTCGTATTAAACCAATAAAAACAAACGTAGAGAAGTCATTGCAATCAGATTTTGGGTTTGCCATTGGAATCAATTCAAAAAAAGAGCATAAGGCTGGGATGACTCTAAGTTCTTTGTTCATAAAACGCTGGGCTCAACAAGAAAATTTGTTGAAAGATAAAAAGAAATATATGTATAGTGTTATGTTGATTAAACATAATCTTTAACATAGTAGAATTACATTACTGAAGGCGCAAGAACAATATTTAAACTGCCATTCAATACAAATATACACATGCATATCGTAGCCAAAGTGAAAGCTCTAAGTCGTCGTCTCGCGTGCGCTCTGTCCAACTCCTGCTTTCCGATCGATGTGTCATCATCGATACCTCCCATCCAATTCTAGGAGTACTCTTCTTCCCCTTAGCCGCCCAAGCCGCAAAGGGGCCACACACATAATACCAGAGAATGCTAGCACCCATCTTGCCTCGCAAGGTCGAGCTACCACTCGTTACCTGAGTTGGGTATTCCAACTCCCACAAGAGAAAGTTCAGTCAAGATAAAATTTTAGCAGCGTAACGTTACGCAAACCAAGTGTGTCCATACTTCTCCTCTACCATATCTTTTATAGATTTTTCAAGTAATTAGTTTCCCAAATTCTCATTAAACTCCTTTATCATTTAATTAATTTGGAAAAAACCTCCCCCGTACACATGTCGCTCGATCCCCTATTTGCACCAGAAAATCTTTTTTTTTTTAATTAATTAAATACTCCTATTTCCCTCACCCACCAAGATAATTCCTAAAAATGCTCCTTGGTGTCCCAATATTCCCTTACAATTCTTAAATGACTTACGCCTTACTTAATTCCCAGATGAGTTCATAAATAGAAAGTTCCAAAGGCTAGATTCCTTACTAAGTTAGACGTTCAATTTTTTCTTTAAGTTTCCCACTTTTTTTAAGTTTCACTTCTTCTTTAAGTTTACTTTTCCTTTAAGTTTCCCCTTTTTATAACTAAGTTCAGAATTAGTAGTTTAAATAAACAACCATTTACTCTTTTTATGAATTTAATCCTCTATTATAAAAAAAAAAAAACTTTAATAATTAAAGTTTGAATTTCTCTTATTAATTATAAAAGAACCTTTAGTGAATTGTATTTTATAAAAAGAATCCTAGTGAATTAAAATTTTATACCAAGAACCTTGGGGAATTCAAATTTCCACTTTAATCTGGTTATACATCTAATTAGTTGTTGTTTTCTTTTGTTCTAAGGTTCTACTCAGACCTAGATTTTTAATTCACTAGGCTTGGCGACAGTTCTTAAGGGAAAAATTAGTCATTAAACTTTACTTATCACATCATTCATTTTAAGGCCGACTAGGTTTATTCACTTACCAGTTAAAATCATGACGTTCCCTTTAGGACGCACTACGTGCTCCAAGGGTGCCACTCACCTCATTTTGTTTTCCTCGCGCGACGTGCCCTTCAAGACGTACTACGTGCTCCAAGGGTGCCACTCGCCTCTTGACCAAATTTGGTAGATGTCAAACCCCTGGAGTCAATACTCCGCTAGGTGATCTTGTGGGAGACTAAGGGCCTCTAAGGAATAAGGCCCTTGCCTTATTATGTGCCCCTTAGAATCATCGTGAGCGATTGTCATAGTCTTCCCTCACGACATCGTGGGTATTCTCTAACTAGGTAATCGTTAACCTACATTTCGAGCCACATCGAGAGTGCTAGTAGGATTTGGAAGATATGCTTCCACACCTCTCCCTCAAATTCTCTGGTTGTCATGCATGATCCCTCTAATCCAAATGTGAGTCTGGTCAGCAAGTTATTGTTAGCCTGCATCCATAAACAAATCATGTCCGCAATAATAATCAATCATCGTAATATCTAATCATATGTACATATGTCACACCAACAACATTCAAACCCAACAGTCCTTTCCCTGACTCAATCCGGAGTCCAAGGGGTTTCATCGATGCCTTTGCATCCTCAATGTCCAAAGTCCTGCACACTTAGGAGAACCCATTCAATACCACCTGTCTATGTAAATGCAACAAATAACATATAATCAATCCATAATATCTCATAATCATAATCAAAACGACCAATAGTATAATAACCTGGATCACTTGCACGCAAGTGTCCTCAAAGAATCAATTTGCTCAGTGCGCACAAGAGCGAGATGTTACAACCTTCACAAATGGGAAACTTTGAAAATAACCTCTGTGAACACATTTACTAAGACAATGATTTCTAGTGGTCATCGAGGAGGGATATTATAGCAACATATATCCATATATCCCTTCTTGATCAAGATCACCCTATAGTGGGGTTCTCATTGATTTTTGGATCATGTTCACCCCATAGTGTGGCCTTAGTTGAATTTCCAATCACGATCAAGGCAGATAACATAATTATATATAATCCCACTACTAACAACTAATGGTAATCATAGTCAAGGAGAGAAAATAAAAAAATGGATAGATTGATCAATTTGCACAATTATAACCATCGTATGGTTTAAAAATATACTTATCTTTTCTTTGTACAACCTCCCAATGGATTAATCTTTATCAGGGTTTAATATATACATTTATTTTCATATTTATCCTATGACCATTCAATATTGAATAATATGATCTAAATATTTCTTTCACGGCTCAATCCATTCATCATTAAAACAAATTCCTTTTCTCTATATCTAACTTTGGACATGTGACATATTTTATTGGTCGACATGGAACCTCTTCATTGGTTGGAAAATATACACATAGCATCCACTAATTCACATAGGATAGAAAACCCCTTTATTTGTAAACCTAAATTCCATCCTTCCAAACCCTTGATCTCTTGGAGTGGGTGGCACCCACCTAGGAAATTAGGAAATCAACTAGTTCGAGTCGACTTATTTTCATTTATGGTATTGCAAATTCTATATCCTCCAATCATGTGAAGTCAATTTGGCTCTCAGGAATTGAATTTAATCTTTAAACCTATGAATTAAAGAAAGGTATACATATTCTTAAGAAAAACATAAATTAATCAATGGCTCATACACACAGTACACAAAGAGTTATGTTGGAAACCCTTAACCATGAGAAAACCAGCCTTCCTTGGTGTCGCATCTCTCAAATATTCATTGTATTAATTTCACCATTCACAATACAATATATACAATATTTTAGGTATTACACAACTAACAAAACCTTAATCCCTTAATATGGGATTAATTTTTAAAACCGGTAAAAATATCGAAAAATGCTAAAATAGAAAAAATCACCCCAAAACAAATCGTTGTTGTTGCGGGTTTTTTGACTTGGAAACCCTTGATCAAAACCTCCTTCTGATCACCAAACTAATTGACCAAGAGTCTCCCATACATTCTCTTTGGGTCCATGGTGAATTCAGTGTCAAAATTCATCTTTATAGCAGGAGTCGAGTGGAGGAATATGGGATCTTTTTCGATAGGGCAGTGCCACATTGGACAGGTAAAATATGTAATTACCTAATTGTTGCTCATCAATAATATAGAAACCCATTCCTTCGAGGTGTATTGTTTTGGTATATGTTGACCCCTATACCTTTCTTTTATTTCACTTTTCCATACATAGAATTTCTTCTTCTAAGCTTGTTGCGGTCCTACAATATTTATGTGCCATATCATTTGCACTTCTCTTTTCTATAGCCTACACATTATTTCATACTTAGTCACTTTATTATATTCATGGATTCGCAGGTTGGAAGACTTGTGGACTCATGGTATATATTTGTTTCTTACATAAACCAGTTGCAAACACTTAGTTCCTTTTTCTTTCATCATGGACTCCTAGACTCGTAATTCTGTATCTTTCCATTTTGTAAGTCTGTCTGAGAGGTATCAACACTTAACCATTTTTCCTTTCACGATGGGTACATGGGTTGGAGGAATTGTGGTTTCATTTGATTATTTCTTCCAGCCCGAATCCCCGCCATGACATGTCCCATTTCTTTCACACTTCTTGAGTTAAATTTAATGTTGATACTACAGACTTAACTACTAAAATTGAATTTCAAAAAGCCCGATATTAATGACATTATTTTATCGAGGCAATTACATTTATTCCATATTAATTCTTCCATTGAAAACCGAACTTGAGTATTATTGAACAATATTTTATCATTTTTATCGGCGATATTATGAAGAAATTCATCAACTTGGTAAATATGGCCAAGAGAAAACAACAATTCTTCGGGGATACTTTGAATCTTTTTTCTAGATAAGATCACAATTACCACTAGTTGAGATCATATTGGTATTATTCAACATCGCCGGACAAACACAACAATAAAGTTTGGACGCCAGGGATAGACTTATTTGGTTGTGTGCCTAAATGTTTCGACTGCAAATATATTTTATTTTTTTTAAAAGAAACTGGGAGATGATATATTAAAAAGGGGCAGCCTCGACTTGCCTGGGAAATCAGAAATTACAGTCTTGTAATGGCTGGTTGTCGTTACTTGAGCCTTTTGGGATTATATGCCTTGGGTTGTTTGTGTCTTCCCTGTTACTAAGTTTCCCTTCTAAACAACAACAGTTAATTGTTTTTATCTGATAAAATAATCCTAAGAAACACTTTCTTTTAAAGAACATTAATACAGGAGGGTGCCATTTGCCAATGGGCCTTCCATTTCTTGAATTTTTATTGAGTGAACCTTGTTTAATTGAGCCTACTCCTGTTCTAAATTTGAATGGAGGACTGCTCTATCTTCCCGGTTTTCCATCTGGTCTTCTGCCTGCTGGGGATTATTGATTTCTTCTTGGTCCTGAGGGTTAGTCTATTGTTCAAGTGAGTGATACATCAACTTCTCAAGGGTGGAGTCTCTCATGATATTTTTTGTTCCTTGTGGCAGCCTCGTCTCCAGGTTGTCCTGTTCATTGGACCACTTGTTATTTTCCCTTTTCATGTGGATGAAGGAGGTTGATTGTAAGTTTGCGAGGGAAGGTCTGATCTTTTTCCAAATTGGAGCTAGGTGGATATTCTTTGGCTTTGATTTGGTGATCATGCTTCTTATGGTAATCATAGAATCTCCAGCAATGATGAGATTGGTGACTCCTGTTTCGACTACCATTTGCACTCCTTTCAATAAGGCGAGTTGTTATGCTTGTTTATTGGAGGCGTAACCTATGTTCCAGGCATAACTTACTATGGTCAATCCCCTTGGTTTGAGAAATACCCCTCCCTCTCCTGCGATTCCTGGGTTGCCTTTGGAGGCGCCATCAAAAAGGAGGACATGGGAAGGTTGAGAGAGTAACCATTCTTGAAACTTTGTCGGAGTAACATGAAGTTGCCAATCTGGTCTGTGACGTTGAATGTGAGAAGTGGAGTAATGAATTTCTAATTGATTTATCCATTGAGTTTCTTGTTTGTTGAGCCGAGCACCATCTGAAATTGAGATTTTTCTTGAGTTAAAGCACTCCACAAGTTGAGCTCTTAGGGCTTTGATTTTTTTTCCCAGGTCCGAAACTTCTTCCTAGAAGACACTTCTGTTCTGAGCCAACTAGACCTGCCAACACACAAATTTTGGGAGGGAGGTCCATATTCTTCTGAGGATCAGTTTGTTAAACAAGGGATTTTTATAGTGAGAGATCCAGTTGCCTAACAGTTCTGAGATTTCCCCTGGCCAATTAACACGATTGGAGAGGTTTTGAAAGATCCCCTGCCAAACTTTTTTGGAGAAATCACAGTCTAAGAATAAATGGGCAATGGTCTTCATCTGGTTTTTATAGAGGACGCATCTGGAGGGGCCCAAGATTCCACGCTTCCTCATATTTTCACAAGTGAGGATTTTTCCTTGAATCAACGTCTAGCTGAAGATGTTGATTTTTGGGGGAGATTCCAGGTGCCAGATGTGATGGTCCCATTTAATTTTGATTGGGTTTCTTCCCTGCGATAAGAGGGAAACGTATCCACTTGCCACCATTTAGCCGCCTTCTCCCCATCCCCTTTTTTCGAAGTTGAGCAGGTGATGCGGAGAGGAGACTCTCAGTTCTTGCAAAAATGATTCCACCTGATCTCCGAGAATGCTCGGGGGGTCTTCTAAGTTCCATCTAGTCCACTTTCCATTCGAATTCCACTTCAAAATGTCATACATTGTAAATTTTTGATTTGATGTGAGCCAATCCCTGAGTTGGTCCATTCTATCATTTGTTTCTAGAGGCGTTTTGTTGAGGATTTTATCCTCCCAATTTTTTTATTTTTTTTTCCGTTTCCAGGTATCCAGTGGAGCTGAGATCAGATTAGGGGTAGTGAGGCTTCTAGAAGCTTCCATATGGGGGATCCAGTCGGATGGTCAAGGTGACTATTGATTCCTCTCAAGCGATCTTGGTGGAAGTATTTGTTTATCAACGCCTTCTTCCACCAAGTGAAATTCCCTGTAATTTTTCTCCAGAGAAGATTAGCTCCCAACGCCAGATTAACAAGCGAAGGATCTTTTATTCCCAGTCCCCCAGACTCTTTGGGTTCTCTAGCCACCTGCCATTTGACTAGATGATACCTATTTCAGTTGGTTTTTCATCCTTCCCATGGGAACTTTCCGATCGAATGTGCTAGAGAATACTTAATAGAGGCAGGATCTAAGAGAGAGGAGAACTGATAGAGGGGGAGATAAGATAACCCTTCTTTAATTAGAACCAGTCTGCCTGCCGGATTCAACCATTGTGCTCCCCAATGTTCCATATTGGCCTTTATTTTGGAATTTATTATAACCCAATCGTCTGTTGGAACAAAGGAGAGGTAGATCAAGATTCCAAGGTACTTGAAATATCTCCAGTTGATTGTTATTGGGTACTAGAGAATGATCGCTATATTTGCTAAAATTTGGTCTTTGGTGTTCCAAGCATAGATGTAACACTTTGTTGAGTTCACCTTGCCTCCCAAAGCTTCTAGGAATTGTTCCAGAATAACTTTGAATCTTCTGGACATGATTGTGGAGGCTCTTCCTATTAGGAGAGTATCATCCGCAAATTGGGCATGATTTGTTCGTTTAACTCATGTGGCTATTCTTATTTCGGGGATGTTTTTCTATTGTATTTCTTGGTCTAGTATCCTTCCCAATGCTTCATCCATAAGGATGTAAAGGTTGGGTGAGAGAGGGAACACTTGTCTTAGTCCTCTAGAAGCCTTAAAAAAAGAGCAGGGGCACCCATTGATCAAAGGGGCTATCCAGGGGCTTCTTATACAGGATTGAATCCAGTTGATGAAAGAGGGGTGGAAACCAAAATTTTTGAGTGTTTGAAGGAGGAAGCTATGGTTGACTCTATCAAAGGCATTATCCATATCTAGCTTGATCACCATGCCCCTTTCTCCTCTTTGTTTACTTGAGTGAACAACTTCTTGGACCAATATGATATGGTCCCAAATTTGCCTTTTGGGAACAAAGCCACCCTGTCCGGGGGAGATTATTTTTGGGAGAAGAAGTTGAATTATGTTCTCTCTAATGTTTGTAATGATTTTATAAGAAACATTGCACAAGCAGATGGGGCGGAATCTTGAAAAGGTCCCTAGATTTTTCTCTTTGGGAATAAGAGCTAAGAAAGTGGAATTGATCCCCCCCCCCAGTCTGGAAGATATTTGGACGTACTGGATCATTCTGATCAGATCATATTTAATGATGTTCCATAATTTTTTATAGAAATGAGTCATGAAACCATCAAGCCCCGGGGCTTTGTCAAGATGAAGGTGATTGATAACCTTTCTTATTTCTTCCTCATAAACTTTTTGAATTATTTTCTCATTCTCATCCTCCTTTATCAGCTTGGGAATGTTGGAGAGCGCCTCCTCCCTGTCTTTTTCATTATTTGCATATTTTTCTTTATACAGATATGCAAAGTGAGATACGGATGCCTTTTTAATATCTTCAAAATATGTGCATGGATTCCCTCCAGGATCTGTTATCTTGGAGATTAGATTGAACCCTTTCCTTGCTTGAAACTAATTGTGGAAAAAAGACGTATTCTTATCTCCAACTGAAAGACAAAGAGCCTTGGATTTAAGTCTCCATGAGACTTCTTCTCTTCTCATAGCAGCTTGAAGGCGAATCTACAGTTGGCCTTCCTCCACCAATAGCTCAGGAGTGACTGGCCCAGATTCAATTTTTTCCATGACGGTGGCCATTTGTGCTTTTGTGTTCTGAATTTCCACTTTTGGTTCTTTGAAGGTGAGTTTGACCCATTCCCAGATGTCTCTTTTGAGTCTTATTAGATTTTGTTCCCATATGTGCACTGGGGATCCTTGCACCC
Source organism: Picea engelmannii (assembly GCA_009831015.1). Classification (NCBI taxonomy): domain Eukaryota; kingdom Viridiplantae; phylum Streptophyta; class Pinopsida; order Pinales; family Pinaceae; genus Picea; species Picea engelmannii. The sequence goes on along the minus strand of ML808922.1, from coordinate 64,455 downwards.
ACTGAGACCAAGAGGTGGATATAAGGGGGCTAAAGTCTGGGGCATCTAGCCAGAGTGGATTGAATATGAAGGGGATTGGGCCCAGGTCCGGGAAAGGGGAGAAGGAAAGAAAAATAGGGCGATGGTCAGAGCTGGCCCAGGGGAGGATTTCAGAAGTGATGTGAGAGGAATCCGTGAGGAGGGAGCTTATTAAGAGAAAAAGATCTAGCCTGGCCACGATGTGCCCAGGTCCTATACTACGATTTGTCCAGGTGAAACAACCACCCCCAGGCTTCGTATCAAAAAGGTCAAAGGTGGAAATAAGATCTTCTAGGTGTTCCCTTCCTGGATCCCTTACCAGGGACCCCCCCTTCTTTTCCTAGGGATAGAGTGTGGAATTTAAGTCTCCTTCTACTATGATGTCGCTATTGGATTCTACTTCCAAAATATTGAACAAAGACCTCTAGCAATCTATCTTTTCATGATGAAGATTAGGGACATACAAATTTATTATGGAAAAAGAGTTACCTGAGGTGTTGTTTCTCAGTTTGGTTAGCATCCAGTGTTGACCTTGATGGCAGTCCAACAAAGTGAACCTGTTATGATCCCATAAGGTGCAGATGCCTCCAGAAACCCCTCTGGAGATTATTGCCCTGCCTTCGCTTGTCTTCCATATGTGTTTACTTTCATGGAGGACAGTGTCCTCACTTAGTTTGGTCTCTTGGAGCAGTATAACTTGAGGAGAGGAGGAAAAGATCAGTTGTTGAGTTGATTCTTTATTCTCCTTGCCTCCTAATCCCCGACAGTTCCAAGAGACCAGATTCATTATTTACTAGTGGGTTTTTGCCCCCCCCCTTTAGAGGACGCAAGACTAAGGTTCTCTTTCATTCCTTTGTGCTCTTTGCCGAAGGAGGAGTCTAGTGTGGATTGGAGCCCTAGATAATTTTCCCTGTCAGTGATTTCTTCCCTTTTTTTGCTGCTTGGCTTCCTTCCTATTTTTTTTGCATTGGAGGTTGAATTGGAGTCTCACCCAGGTTCTCCATCAGATTCACCTTGTGATTCTTCTTCCAGGATTAATGGAATATTGTTTCTTTTCTTCATGCTCTGCCTTGCTTGGGGTTTTTTCCCTTTTCCTGGAATAGATGCATGCTGAACAATCAGAGGGATTTGATGGTCCTTTGTTGGTGAGGAAGGAGATCCTTCTTCTATTGGACTTTCTTGAGGATCTCCTTCTTCCTCAAGCTCAGAGAGGGAAGCATATCGATTGGGATTTTCTTGTGAAGCTTTTCCACTGGTTGCCTTGAGTGGGTTTGTTGTGGTTCCGGTCTCCATGGCAGTTGGAGGGGGGACCTAGTGTTGTTTGTTGGGGCCTCAGTGTCGCTTCTGGGATTGACATTGTTCATGTTCTTCTTGTCCCTTTTCAGTTGTGGGGGATTTGGGGAATCTTTTTGCAAAATGGTTGTATTCATCGCACATTCTACATTTAAAAGGGAGTTGTTCATAGTCGACTTGCTGTAGGAAGGACCAGTTGTCGAGAGTTAACTGGATTTCTTCTAGGAGACCCTTTTCCAGGTTGAACTCGACACAAATCCTCGAGCATGCATGCATTCCATCTCTTGGTTCTGCTCGATCACTGTATCTTCAAAGAGTGTTTCCTATGCTTCTGATAGTTTCATCGTTCCAGCAATGAAACGACAAGAAGGGGAGATGAACCCAGACTGGGATAGTCGAAGGGATATCATTCTCCAGGATGAAATCAGGATTCCATCTATTAAGGTATAGTCATCGAGCCCCCATGAAATAAGTTATGCTCCTGAAGATAAGATTTTCTATCTGTTTTGGTCTCAAAAAGGAACAGGAAAAACCTTTTCCATAGAAAGAAGATGAGACTTTTCCTTGAATGAGAGGAGACCAGTTTTTGTCTACCCATTCAGAAACCGCATGTGGGGATGGCTAGATACCCATGAGCTACCCAACCATGCCATGATCTGTGATTTTGAGCGCTAGAGGGAGAGATGAGTCTGCATGGACCTGGACCTTGGGGATATCGTCCATTTTTTTAACAAATTTCGATTGAGGGTTACTCTGCACCTTCTGAGTTGAGGCAACCAGGGTTTTGAAGGCGTTTATATCCAGGGGGAGGGGGGGAGGGGGTGGAGGGGCTGGGGGGGGCACGGGGGAGGCACCTCCCAAACTAGAGGCGAGCGAGACCATGAGGGCGAGCAATAGCGGGTCTAGCGAGCAACAGCCTAATTTCATTCTTCGACTGCAAATATGTTATCACTTGGTGCATAGACAATTTTTTTCATAACAGAAGGACAATTCCCCTACAAAATGTCTCCCCTATTTCATTGGTGCCTTTAGTCTTCAAGAAAATGTTGAAATTACCAGAGCCGAATATAACATACAAAGGATATGAAGCTAGAAATTTTTTGAAGGGAAGAAATAATGGAATAGAACTCTTGCAGGAATATTTGCAAGACCCTATAGACATACCAAAAGACTTATCCAGAATTTAGGTCAGTTCTTTGAAAGACCCTTATCGATAAATTGCTTGTCTTTTTACAAGAATTATTGGTCAATATTCTACGATGACTATCCCTCGGCTTTCTCTATATATTTTACATTTTATTGTCCACGAAAATGTTGTCTTCGACTAGAAGAAGATTATATCTAATGAAATTTCTTCCCAATTAATGAATTTTAAGAATGAGAAAAAGTTCTACATGGATTCTTATCTTATATTTGACATCACATATTGCCATTTTTTTTAAGTTTGAGTATTGGAAAGAGGGTAAATTCAAAGGTCGACCCGGTGACTATGTGGTATCAGGATCTCTGGAAGAAAAAGGTTATTCACTATTTTTATGAAGAATATAATGATTGTGTATCTGAATTCAATAAATTTCTCTTTGGAGAAGATACTTCTAGACTTTCATTAGAAGCTTCCACTTTTCTAAATACAAAGGGAGTTCTGGAGAAAATGGATAATTATAACATTATTAAGATTTTCTGTTCTCGTGAAAAAACTATCTTCCTTCCTTATCATGTGTCGAATAAATTGTTTATCATATAGGTAGCAAGGAAATATAAAGTTTGGTTCCATGTATTTTATGAAAAAAGGAAAAAACAATGTATTCCTTTGCCTTGGAAAGTTGATGAAATTATGTTGAGAGGAATTTCTAAGATTGATGAGTATGATTCATATTTTGACCAGTATAATCTAAAATTTGCAGAATCAATCAAGCAGTTCGATCCTAACCACGTTTTTATAACCATATCATATAAGTCGGATTGAGTCCTGCATTATTTAATGCCCTTATATTTGGAGAATATGAAGGTGACAATTGTGACCCTCTTGTTCAATATACTAAGAAAAATTATGGTGATATAGATACCATAGTGATTACTACGGAGCATTGTAAGAAAAGAGGGAAACCCTCAAGTGAAAGAAGTACCTAGTCTTCCATTGTTTCTCATAGAATTTTTTTTGCTAAATAAAATTCTCAGTATGCCACGAATCAACAAAGAAAACCCTCAAATAATACTTTAGGTGATGATCGAGATAAAAATCCCCCTTAAGGAAATTTAGAAAACCCCCATAAATTGAAAGTAAAAAGGAAAATAATTAATTCTCAATAGGGAGGGGAAGAACAAAACATACATGAAAATGATATTTCGCTTGATGATACAGATTTAGATGTTGATATTGAAATTATCTAGTTCTTGGATGAAGAGGAACAGGTACAAGAGAATATACAGTTTGTTTTCTCACTTCTTGTCCAGGATGAATTCTTTTCTAATGAAGAAACATTTTTCGTACATAATGCATTATTTGATAAGTCTTCAAATAAATTAATCTTTGAAATAACTTTGAAGAGTAAAAATGGAAAAGGTCGTTCCACTATTGATCTCAGAGATATGCTTCCATCAAAATTATCTTCAATTTATAAGGTTATAGGGGATGCACTAGATGTCTCAATAGTTGATATGGAGGAATAAAATCCCAGGCTTAAGGAAAGAATAAAAAAACATTAAGAACCAAATATCAATATAGCATGGAAAAACCTCAGAATAAGTACTCAACACCTTGAAAAAGAGATAAATTCAAATAATAAGCCTCTTCGAGGGGGCAACCTCCTTATGCCCCCATAAATGTAAAATTACAAGATGATTCAAAATGAAAATGTCTCCTTGGTATATATAGGAGACTAGGAGGTATAATTACAACTAATGGCCTAAAGCCGACATAAATAAAATAACATTACTAATATAATATGCCCCAATTAAGGG
>ML808922.1:29198-45285 GCA_009831015.1 Picea engelmannii | reverse complement strand
GAAACAACATGATGTATACTATCCATCCATGGGTGTTGTATCTACATGTGCATTTTCCTTCATGTCCAAATACCTTCATCAATCTTACGGTCCAAAACCCATGACTAGGGTTGACATCAATGACAACAACCAATCTTCCAACACAGAATTGGAGCTTCACTGAGATATCATAACAAAGACATAGAGTACTTCTCCATGATGAAGCAATATAGTCGTTGGGGCAGATATATCCGTTCGACTTCCGCTCCGAACAGGAGGAAAAACAATAAAGGTTCGTCATCCAACCGTTGAAAAGCACCATAACGGGTCGAACAGGAGTTAATGAAGGATCATACCCGTTGCAATAAAACCGTTGCTAAGTTTCCCTACTTATTCCATTGCACCATGCACCAAGAATACTTTTTTCTAAGTGATAATTTTAGCACAAAACCTTATATTAATTCACCCTGAGATCATTGCCTTGTTCCCATATTATTCACTATAGTCTCTGAATTCCTTTCGCACCCGAGCTAGCTGACCCAAGCTTGTATGTCGAATGAACTCAGCATTGCTGTCAAAGTAGTTGAAGAATTTTTAATTGAATTAATGACTGAGAGAGTAATTTCGGAGCGAGGAGTATCTACAGGAGTACAGGCATCATCCTTGGGAGCATTGCCAACTTCCCCCTCCACTACTCGAGAAGAACCATCTCGACCACCTTCGAAAAGACGATCTAATCTTGAAAATGACTTCGCCACTGTGAATATGATCCCAAGTATCTTGCCTAAGTATATCCCACCACTAAGCGACACATTGAATCGAGACACTGTACCCAGAGACTTCGACTATGCTTTGGTCACTTCGTACCTCCCGAAAGGGGTGCGCGTAGTTCATGTTGACCAGGATAAGCTCACAGCACTGAAATTTAGTGATTTTAACCTTGGAGATCGCAAATTTTACAATATGCTATCCCTGCACAAGTACTTAACTATCAAAAAAGGGAGGAACCCAAAGATTGTCCCTCAGCAATGGACCCATAACCTCGCGCACTCAACCCTCCTCAATGTAATGAAGATTCCTCATTTCGGGAGGCATCAGGAAGTGAATACATGCATCAGATTGTTGTTTTCCTGCTACCACAGAGGATACTTATGGTTGGATCTCCGCATCACGGTGGATCTGATTCTGATCAATCAGATCATAGGGCTAAGCATGCAAGGCCCTGACCCGCAGGAGTTTTACCCTAGAAAGACCGCAGATCGTGCTCTTTCCCAGTGAATAAAAGACACATATGGTGATGTAGAGAAGGGCACGTGAGGCTACAAGGTATCCTCCATCAAGAATACAACAGTGTGCCTTGGTTTCCAGATGATCGCAGGGAAGTTAGTCCGCAAGAACAAACCCGCACAGGTGACTAGATTTGTAGTTGACCTCGTAGGGAAGTGTGTGGAGGGACTACAAATGAACTGGGTGAAGTACCTTGTAAATCAGCTAGATCTTGACTGCAGATAAGCACAAGACCAAGGGTATGAGTTCCACTTTAGTTGGTTTCTCATACTCATCACTTTCATCGCCTAGGAGCTACCATAAGGTGCCACTTTTCCGGAGATTGAACCCTTCAAACCACTAGCCATGAAGTTATGTACGTTGTGGTACTCCAACAACATGAACAAGCAATGGCAGTCCAATGTCGTCTTCCACGCTTATTACAATGAATTGAAGAATGCAATCCATTCTACAGCGCACCTCACACCAAACACACTTCATAGGTTTAGACCTTTGATCAAATTTAGTGTGGACCGCCACTTCACTGATATCACAGCGCGCGTGGATGAGCACAAACAGAAACTCCAGTCGTACTACAAGTTGACAGAAAAAGACTTGGAGCAGATTACCAAGGAATGGTCAGTGGGCCTCCTTGTTCCAGCGGACCCCGCATAAATATCCGACGTGGAAAGCCCTAAAGCTATCCTGGATACACCTGGATCGAGAAAGACTAATAAGGATGATGAAGTTCAAGATATCCATAGAAAATCCATGAAGACTACTTCGATCTCACCTGCGCAGGGAGGTGATGGTGAAGAACTAGGTGGCACAGAGGTCGAGAAAAACAAAGGCGAGGTTACTCCACCTAGAGAGGAGGAGGATCCCTCTAAGAAAAGGAAGGTCACCCCACCAAAGTCCTCATCCTGGAAGAAAACTAAGGCCACCCGGACTACATTCAAGACTACCCTCACACAGGACGACTTCGACTTCTTGATCGCTGCGCTAAATGATGCCTCACTAGAGATCGCAGAAAGGTAAGAAGCGAAGCAGGAGGAGATATTCATCCAACTCAAGGGTGAATTTCAAGAAGTGCAGTAGGCACTCTAGTCTAGCTGAGTCATTTCTATTATTCCCTTAATGATGGGAACAGCAGGAACAAGTGATGAGCCCACCCAATTATGCCAGATCGACGAGAATGTCGAAGCTCGCCTTCGACGAGCTCAAGAAGACACAACACAAGCCACCCAGGCTTTCGAACAAGTACAGAGTGCACTTATAGTACAACAGAGGAAGGAAGAACATGAACATATTGCCTTACAAGTGAAGTTGGAGAAGGACAAAGCACAGTTACAGCTGAGCAAGGACCAATTGCTAGCAGAGCAACTTAACGTACATGAACGAGTGCACAAAGCACTTCTCTCTGTGACGGTCATTGACTTGAAAATTGAAGAACGTGTCCCATAGTAGGTGGCACAACTTGAAGAAGTAATCCAGCAACTTCAGCAATGCATCGTAGATCTGGAACTTCATACCGTGCCCGAGACTCCCCAAGACATCAGAGATCTAAGGGAGGCAACTGCCCATAGCATAGTTGACAGGTTAAAAACCTTGGCTTTGGAATGTAAGAAGTTGAGCACTAGAAGTGCCTAGACTTATGAGAACCTCATAGACAACCCAGAATTTCATACATTAGAGGCGCAACTCCAATAAGCAAAGCAACATGCAGATATGCTACAGGCACGGCTAAAGGCCTTGACCCCAGTTGAAAGAATGAAGAGATTTCCAAAACAATGCAACACCCAAAAACAAGTACACATGCTTCAAAGTAAAGTGATGGAAGTCTCTCAACGAATTCAACCACTCCAAGATAAAGAATGCCAACTATTCACTAAAGTTGAGAGCCAGGTAGTCGAGCTTGAACAAGTTGTCAACACCGCAGAACAATGCATGGAAGGACCAGTAAATGACGCAGTGATCCAGGAGTTCACTGAGCAAGAGGTTGTCACACTACAACAGGTCGAAGTAGCTCTGGCCAAGCTCGAGACATTCAAAGCGGATTTGATCAGACCAGAGTGACTTGAGACGAGTCACGGGTGAGTGTTGGGATCCTGTTGGCCCTTGACCAAGTTATGAGGAACACTTGGTCATATTGGACCGTTTTTGGACTTCGACAGCCTGTCAAATATGGAGCACCAGGTGAAGCAGAGATCATGGGATATCGGTCCACTTTTGGGGCCCTTTTAGGGTTTTAGGTTAATGTAATGGGAAATGGATGTCGGCCCATGGTTTTACCCATGTTTAGGCCTATTTTGTAAAGTATAAATAAGTAGCTAAGCAATGTAAGAGGGGGAGAAGAGAAGCTAAGTGCTAGTAAAGGCTTTGTATATATTGTGTGACCAACTTGCAGAGTTGAGTGCAAGTGTTGTAAGTGTTGAGTGCACAGAATGTAAGAAGGCTCTGTGCTATATCTACTCGGGGAAGGAGGATCTGGCGAGGTGCATGCAGATCTCCTGTCCTATGTGGACTACAAGTGTGAGCTCTGTGTTGTAACCCAATTGACCAAAGCTAATAAAGAAGAAAGAAGACTTTGTGGACGTAGCCCCAGGGTGGGGGTGAACCACGGTAACTGTGTGTTTTATGCTTGGTGCTTCGACCTAATGTGTTGGTTTATTTCCATGTGTTATGGTTTGATATGATTATGCTATGTGCTTTGATATGATACTCTTAGATAGATCCACTTTTCTTTGTGCTTCTTAGATGTATGGGTGTATATTTGACATATATGAAAGTGTTGAGTGCTAAACTTGTTTTGTTGTTGCTAAGTGCTAACTTAACCTAGATCTAAGTGAATATTGTGGTGCTCTGTGCCATCTCTGGAGTGCCCTGAGGGTTAAATATTGATGAACGATGTTTTCTAAATTACTTGCTAAGAGTAAGAATCATATATCTGTGTCCTAGCTAAGGTTGCAGACACCTGAGTCTTTCAACCACCCATGCATCTACCTTGAGTGAGACTTCATTTGCTTCGTAGGTGTTGTCGAAAGGGTCGGTAATTAGGGTTTTATTGGTGCGTTGTTGAAGCGTTGAACCCTAGGTCTGCCCTTGTGCCAACAATTATTTTGTTGTTGGAGGTTAAATTTGGCCTCATATATTGTTTGTGAGGAAAACAAACCTTCTGGGTAGCACTAGATGGCCAAGGGAGGCATCCTGGAGAGGCTAAAAAATGATAGCGAGGTAATTTGGATTGAACTAGAGAACCCCATCACCTCAGTATGAGTACATACGAGTTGTGTATGCCAGATGATGGCGTGACCCCTTCTTAGGTTCCCCACTGTGTTTATGATATTTAAGTGCACTATAGAGGGAGTAACCTTTTATAAAAAATTACATAGTGCATTATACAATAATACACACACTGTATTATATTTATGAAAATCATGCATGCTAAAATCAATGCGCTTTAAGAGATGTGAAGAACTATATCTAATACAACATATAAAACTCTGTGTAATTTATGTCTTTTTTTGAAAACAAACATTCTTTGGTAGTGCTTTGTGAGCCATTGAGTGCATCACCATCTAGAAGGTGTATTTTTATGTCATTACCCTTTTGGTTTCCATTGGCCATGGAGCATCAATGCTCTGTTATATTAAGAGAACCAATATTCCTATGTCAAATAGGCACAACAAGGCCCAATTCCTAAAAATTCCTTTTCTTAACACCTTTGTAAAACCCTCCTCTTAAAAACTTTCACAAATTAGAAACTTTGAAAATAACCTCTATGAACACCTTTACTAAGACAATGATTTTTAGTGGTCATCGAGGAGGGAGATTATAGCAACATATATTCATATATCCCTTCTTGATCAAGATCACCCTATAGTGGGGTTCTCATTGATTTTTGTATCATGTTCACCCCATAGTGTGGCCTTGGTTAAATTTCCAATCATGATCAAGGTGGATAGCATAATTATATAGAATCCCACTACTAACAACTAATGGCAATCATATTCAAGGAGAGAAAATAAAAAAATGTATAAATTGATCCACTTGCACAATTGTAACAATCTTATGGTTTAAAAATCTATTTATCTTTTCTTTGTAAAACCTCCCAATGGCTTAATATTTATCAGGGTTTAATATATACATGTATATTCATATTTATCCTATGACCGTTCAATATTGAAGAATATGATCTAAAGAGTTCTTTCACGGCTCAATCCATTCATCATAAAAACAAACTCCTTTTCTCTATATCTAACTTTGGACATGTGACATAATTTATTGGTCGACATGGAACCTCTTCATTGGTTGGGAAATATACACATAGAATCCACTAATTGGCATAGGATACGAAACCTCTTTATTTGTAAACCTAAATTCCATCCTTCGAAACCCTTGATCTCTTGGAGTGGGTGGCACCCACCTAGGCAATTAGGAAATCAACTAGTTTGAGTTGACTTATTTTCGTTTATGGTATTGTAAATTCTATATCCTCCAATCATGTGATGTCAATTTGGCTCTCAAGAATTGAATTTAATATTTAAACCTATGAATTAAATCAATGCATACATATTCTTAAGAAAAACATAAATTAATAACTGTCTCATACACATAGTACACAAAGAGTTATGTTGGAAACCCTTAACCATGAGAAAACCAGCCTTCCTTGGTGTCACATCTCTAAACTCTTCATTGTATTAATTTCACCATTCACAATACAATATATACAATATTTTAGGTATTCCACAACTAACAAAACCCTAATCCCTTAATTTGGGATTAATTTTTAAAACCGGTAAAAATATCGAAAAAATGCTAAAATAGAAAAAATCACCCCAAACAAAATACCCATCGTTGCTAGTTTTTTGACATGGAAACCCTTGCTTCCAGCCTCCTTCGGATCACCAACCAATCTCACCAAGAGTCTCCCATACATTCTCTTTGGGTCCATGGTGAATTCAATGTCAAAATTCATCCTTATAGCAGGAGTCGAGTGGGGGAATATGGGATCTTTTTCAACAGGGCAACGCCACATTGGACAGGTAAAATGTGTAACTACCTAACTGTTGCTCATCAATAATATAGAAACCCATTCCTTTGAAGTGTATTGTTTTGGTATTTTTTGACCCCTATACCTTTCTTTTCTTTCACTTTTCCATACATAGAATTTCTTCTTATAAGCTTGTTGCAGTCCTACAATATTTATGTGCCATATCATTTGCACTTCTCTTTTCTATAGCCTACACATTCTGTCATACTTAGTCACTTTATTATATTCATGGATTCATAGGTTGGAGGACTTGTGGACTCATGGTATATCTTTGTTTCTTACATAAACCCGCTGCCAACACTTAGTTCCTTTTTCTTTCATCATGGACTCGTAGACTTGTAATTTTGTCTCTTTCCATTTTGTAAGTCCGTCTGAGAAGTAATCAACACTTAACCGTTTCTCCTTTCATGGTGGGTACACGTGTTGGTTAAATTGCAGTTTCATTTGAATATTTCTTCCAGCCCATCTCCCCACCATGACATGTCCCATTTCTTTCACACTTCTTGAGTTAAATTTAATGTTGATACTATAGAATTAACTACTAAAATTGAATTTCAAAAAGCCTGATATTAATGACATTTTTTATCGAGGCAAATACATTTATTCCATATTAATTCTTACATTGAAAACATGACTCGAGTATTATTGAACGATATTTTATCATTTTTCTCAGCAGTATTATGAAGACATTCATCAACTTGGCAAAGATGGCGAAGAGAAAACAACAATTCTTCGGGATACTTTGAATCATTTTTCTAGATAAGATCACAATTACCACTGGTCGAGATCATATTGGTATTATTCAACATTGTCGGACAAAGACAAAAATAAAGTTTGGATGTCAGGGGTAGCCTTATTTGGTTGTGTGCCTGAATTTTTCGACTGCAAAGATATTATCACTTGGTGCATAGACAAATTTGTTCATAATAGAAGGACAATTCCCCTACAGAATGGCTCCCCTATTTCATTAGTGCCTTTAGTCTTCAAGAAAATGTTGAAATTACCAGAGTCGAATATAACATACAAAGGAGACGAAGCTAGAAATTTTTTGAAGGGAAGAAATAATGGAATAGAACTCCTGCCGGAATATTTACAAGACCCTATAGAAATACCACAAGACTTATCCAGAATTTAGGTCAGTTCTTTGAAATACCCTTATCGAGAAATTGCTTGTCTTTTTACAAGAATTATTGGTCAAGATTCTACGATGACTATCCCTCTACTTTCTCTATATATTTTACATTTTACTGTCCACGAAAATGTTGTCTTCAACTAGGAGAAGATTATATCTAATGACATTTCTGCTCGATTAATGAATTTTAAGAATGATAAAAAGTTCTACATGGCTTCTTATCTTATATTTGACATCGCATACTGCCATTTTTTTAAAGGCATGAGTATTGGAAAGAGGGTAAATTCAAAGGTCGACCCTATGACTATGTGGTATCAGGATCTCTGGAAGCAAAATTTTATTCACTACTTTTATAAAGAATATAATGATTGTGTATCTGAATTCAAGAAATTTCTCTTTGGAGAAGATACTTCTAGACTTTCATTAGAAGCTTCCACTTTTCTAAATACAAAGGGAGTTCTAGACAAAATGGATAATTATAACATCATTAGGATTTTATGTTCTCGCGAAAAAACTATCTTCCTTCCTTATTATGTGTCGAATAAATTGTTTATCATATAGGTAGCAAGGAACTATAAATTTGTGTTCCATGTATTTTATGAAAAAAGGAAAAAACAATTTATTCCTTTGCCTTGGAAAGTCGATGAAATTATGTTGAGAGGAATTTCTAAGATTGATGAGTATGCTTCATATTTTGACCAGTATAATCTAAAATTTGTAGAAGAAATCAAGGGGTTCGATCCCAACCACATTTTTTATAGCCATATCATATAAGTTGGATTGAGTCCTACATTATTTAATGCCCTTATATTTGGAAAATAAGAAGGATACAATTGTGACCCTCTTTTTCAATATACTGAGAAAATTTATGGTTATATAGATACCATAGTGAGTACTACAGAGCATTGTAAGAAAATAGGGAAACCCTCAAGTGAAATAAGTACCTAGTCTCCCATTGTTTCTCATAGAATTTTTTTGCCTAAATAAAATTCACAGTATGCAACAACTCAACAAAGAAAACCCTCAAATAATACTTCAGGCGATGATGGAGAGAAAAATCCCCCTCAAGGAAATTTAGAAAACCCTCATAAATTGAAAGTAAAAAGGAAAATAATTAAGTCTCAACAGGGAGGGGAAGAACAAAACATACATGAAAATGATATTTCGCTTGATGATATGGATTTATATGTTGATATTGAAATTATCTAGTTCCCGGATGAAGATGAACATGTACAAAAGAATATACAGTTTGTTTCCGTACTTCTTGTCCAGGGTGAAGTCTTTTCTGATGAAGAAACATTTTATGTACATAATGCATTATTTGATAAGTCTTCAAATAAATTAATCTTTGAAAAAACTTCGAAGAATAAAAATGGAAAAGGTCGTTCCACTATTGATCTCAGAGATATTCTTCCATCAAAATTATCTTCAATTTATACAGTTATAGGGGATGCACTATATGTCTCAATAGTTGATATCGAGGAAGAAAATCCCAGGCTTAGGAAAAGAATCAAAGAATTGGAAGCAAATTTTATGCCTCCAGCTATATTGGCCACCCCATTACCTGTGGTTAGGAAACAAAGCGAGAAGGGGTATTTATATTTCTATGTGAGATGTTATTTCCAGTCCTAAGTCTTACGGGGGTTGGGGAATTAAAAATATCCATCTATTTTGGAAGGAATTGGTTTCCAAATGCTTGTGGAGATGCCTATTTACTCCTAATATTTGGCAAGAAGTCATAACATGCAAGTACTTAAAAGAAAGTGAGGTGTCATAATGTATCAAACTTGAGTACAGGGGTCCAAGGAAAATTTCCAATAGTTGGAGAGCAATGATGGAAGCCATGTGTGTGATAAAAAATTGGTTGGCTTGGATCCCTGGGATGGTCGGTACATCAGACTAGGGGAGGACCCTTTGGTGGGAACAACAGATTTTTACAAATTATAGGAAGGCATGAGAAGGGAACTTCATTTCAAAGGCTTGCATAGATTATCACATATTGGGTCAGTGGATGAGACTAGCCCTTTAGGCTGGAACTAGATGTCATTGAACCAAATAGACTTGAGGGGATCTTGGTAGATGGAATGGGACATGTACACCTCGAGCTTGGGATATTGTGGCTACTCACTTTCCTCAGAGCGTGATTCTTTTTTATGGTCCTAGGATGGCAAGGAAGGGAAAGTTTCGGCAAAGGGGGCCTATGAAGCTCTTGTTTTCAAAATGCAGGCTCACATCCATAAGTGGTGTTTTAAGTATTTATGGTGTTGTAAGGATCCTTTGAATATTTTACTATTCACCTAGTTGATGTTGGAGAAGAAAATACTTACTAGTGACAATTTTTGGAAGAGGGGAGGTATAGGACCAAATATTTGTCTTATGTGTCTTTCCTCAATTGAAACAGTCAGCCACCTTACAGTGGACTGTTCTTTTACAAAATAGGTTTGGAGGCTCATACGGTTTGATATATATTTGACCGACAATTGGGGGAAAATTAATATTCAGTACAGTTTAAAATATTGGTTAACAAAAGATAGGGAATGGAAAGAACTACCTTTGTTTGTGTGTTGCGAGATTTGGAAACAAAGAAATTCAGTGATGTTTGAGAATGGGGAAAAATATACATTGATGATAAAAAACCAAAGCCATATATGCCTATCTGGAAGCGAGAAAGAAAGGATATAGGTCCCCAAGAGTGATCGCTTTTCCTCCAAGGAGGATAGCGCAGATGTTAGTGGGTTATTTCAATGGAGCTTATCAAGGATATGGTGGTAGGTGTGGGGCTCGGGACGTCATCCTACTTACTACAAACTTCACTTTAAAAGTCATGAGCCTTATGGGTGTAAAAGGAACAAATATAAGAGGAGAGACTATGGATCTATGGGTTCTATTGCATATGGCACATTCCAGAAATATAGATAGTTTGCAAATATTTGGTGACTCTAAGATTTTGGTGGACTGGTTCAACTCCAAATCTCATATCCAGGTGGTGGGTTTAATGTTCTGGATGAGGAAAATAAGGCAGATAGGGCAGAGTTTCTCTGTTCTCACTGTATCTCATGTATACGGGGATTATAACTCTATTACAGAAGGACTGTCAAAGTGGGCTCTCTATCAAGAAGTGGGATCTATGGTCTATAAATAAGTGGTTGGGAGAAACTCTATTCGGAAATCCACCTCCTATATTTTTTGAAGCATGTCTTGTCTCGCTCTAAGGATGTTTGATTTTCTTATGTAATTTTTGGACCAACCACCTTGTTCACTATTTGGCCAGTCAACATTTTAATGCCTTCTTCTCGGGGTGTTACTTTTGGTTTTTCTTACTCCTAGTACTTGGGATATTTTCTCGGATGTACAGATCTAGACTCTCTAATTTTTTGGCCTTACCCTTGTAAAGATTTGTTGTTTTTTCTTAGTGGAGTTTTGTGGAGAATGGACTGTAGGCAGGGATGATTTTAGGGACTAAATTTTTCTCATGGGCTAATTTTTCAAGGTTTTCCCCAAAAAAAGATTCGCTATTCTAAAAATTATTCGCCCAAATTCTATAGGATAAAATTATTTTACCTTAAAAATCGCCAAAATTATATACAAAATATATAAAATCCATAGAAATTTGAATATTTTACAAAAATATCATCGAACATTTATAGTTGGCATATGAAAGATTAGTAAGATTCGCCAAGGTTTCGACATTTTAAAATAAATTTCCATCCTTAAAAGCATCCCTGATATATATATATATATATCTTGAGCTATAAAGATTTGGATTATGTCATTTGACATGATCCTATATTATTTTTAATATCAATTATTTAAAAACAATATTTATCCAAAGAGGAATACCACCTCTATAAAAATGCAGGGGGATTTATATCCTCGTGAGGCTCTCGTTTTGGTCCTAAAAGATTCAAACGTCAACATTTTTTGTGACCATACTGGGGAGAAAAACATAAAGTTGGCCCTAAACCAATATTTTCTATGACTCTACCTCAACTTGGTCAACCCCAGTTAGAAATTGGATTGGGAAACCAAAGAAGTATTTTGCATCGATTATATAATCTTGTATTGACAACAACCCAAACTCCAGAAGATTTGGAAAGATCTTGGCAAACTCTTCTTCAAGAGGACGAAAGAGAAATTCTTAGAAGACAAAGAAGAGATGAAAGACAAATTCAAAGAGATCAAACATGAAATAGAAATTGAAACTGGATGAATATAAAGGACCAATAACCAGAAGTAGAAGTAAGCAGTTGCGCATCCCAGAAATTAAAGAACATTTTTTTGAAGAAAAGAAGAAAGATATGATTATGGGTCATAGACTAAGAGGAAATACGTGAAGAAAGACATGAAGAGAGAAGATAAGAAAGATATGAAAGACCAAGAAATCAAAGAAGAACGGTAAGAGACTCTCCTCTGAACCTCCAAGGAAAACATCATGAACTTACTATTCTTCCAAAGGGGACATTGAAGACATTTTGAGGTGATGGAGAAATTGATCCTAAAAGACACATGGATCTATTCTTGGATATTTGTGATTTTCATCTTATTGAACGTGATGATGTGATGGTGAGATTATTTCTTCAAAAACTGAATGGTCAAGCTTATGAATGATATACATATTTTCTTACAAGGTCAATTTCATCATTTGATGATCTTGAAATGATGTTTTTAAATAAGTTTTCTCAACCATTGGCTTACCATACTATTCTTACAGAATTTACTCAAATATGTCTGAGAAATAATGAGAGAATTCATGATTTTAATTTGATATTTAAAATGTTTAACAAAGTAACAAAAGAAAAATGGTCCAGTAATACTCAGTTGTTATAAGAATGCAATGCCTTCCAATATAAAGTTGGTTATCATAGCTTCTCAAATTGAAACCTTAAATGGAGAAATGGTAAAAGCTACATAAATGGAAGAGATTGTGTTGGAAATAGGAGCAGACTCAGATGTTATTCTTGAAAGAGTCCAAAGGAAAATGGACAATTTGGCTATTTCAAATCAAGAATCCTCAATTTCAAAGAAGAATGAAGACCAAAAATCAAATCATATTGAAAATCAAGTATTTGGAGGAGGTTTCTTCAAAGGGACCATCCCAAATATAAAAAATGATCCTACTACAACACAAGAAACTAGACAGAGGATGGATATTGCACAAATGAACAGAACCATCAAGCAAATGCAAAATGAAATAACTAGACTGAGAAGAAATGTAAATTTTATGCCTAATCCAAGGATGCATGTTCTAGAACAAAGAAGAAATCATGCCCAAGAACATAGAACAAGAATGGAGAATATTGATGATAAAAAACGACAGATAATCCCAAGGGCACCAAATCCAAATGCAGTAATACTTAACGAAGCTTATGATGAACAAATTATTGATCAAGGAGTTGACTATATTCAAGAAGAAATTCTTGAATCTGTACAGATGGATGAATGTGAGTCATCCATGTATATATTTGAAAAAGATGAAGAAAATAGTATCTCACAATACAATGTTGTCCAAACATGGGCACAAGTAAATAAATTTAAACCAAAATAAAATATTGAAAAGAAAAGGTAAAAGAAAATGAAAATGAAAATGAAAAAGGAAAAGAGAAGAATAAATCAATTCGTGTAGAAACAAATAAGTGGAAAAGGATTTTAATTCCTCCTTAGATGATGTATAATGTACTTGATGATCTTCATAAATTTAGAATCACTTTGCCCCTCGTGGAGGTGGTAAAAATTCCGCAGCAGAGAGATAAAATTCTCAAAATTTTAGATGAACTAGGAAGTAGAATGGAGGCTATTGTTGCAAGTCCAAGGAAAATTCAAACTACATCGACTGTCAAGTTGAGACGCAAAGTTCCACCTTTTTATCTTTCAATTGAAAATCATGATTTTGTTCTTCACAATTATTTGGTAGATTATGGAGAAATGAATAATATCATGACTCTCACAGTAATGGAAGCACTTGGTATGAGTTGTACCAAATACTATGAAACGAGTGAAAGTATCTATGCAATTGATTCCAAAAACGTGTCTTCTTATGGAGCGATCAAGGACTTCTATGCTTGGATCATTGTTTCTCCTCATATTATCATTGTTTTCACTATTATAGTGGTTGATCTTCCTCCAGCATATGGAGTAGTCCTCAGATGATATTGGTCTTCAATGATTGGGGATTATATCATGAATGAGGGTAGTTGCATGATGCTACCAAACAAAGATGGGAAAATTCTCAAGGTTCCCCATGAGCCTAGAAAACCGTTTTCATTTAAGAAGGAGAATGAATTAATGCAATATTATGTGGATGCAGGTATTGGAAATTATTCTATACTTGATTTGGAGCTACGATTATCTTAAGGCATGACAAGTCTATATTCCAACATATTATACCATTGAAAGAAGGGACCAAGCCTTTCAAGCAAAAAATCAGAATGATGAATCCTAAACTAAAGTCATTGATAAAACTGGAGCTTGAACATTTTAAAAATGATGGAATTATTTATCCAATTATACATTCAGATTAGCTTTCAAATCTAGTAGTGGTGAGAAAAAAGACTAGAGATATCTATATGTGTGTTGACTTCCATGTTTTGAATAAATCAAGTATTAAATATAACTATCCTTTTCCTAACATGGAATTTCTACTTCAACAAGTCATTGGATCAGCTTGTATTTCCATGTTAGATGTTTTCTCAGGATACAAACGTGTATTGGTTGCAGAGGAGGATAAGCCCAAGACTTCTTTAATAACACCATGGGAGACATATGCATATGCATGCATGTCGTTTGGCTTAAAAAATGTTGGGTCAAATTTTCAAAGAGCCATGGATCATGTTGTACTATGTTGTCATTGATGTCAAAGGCATGATGTCAAGTATTGTCATAGTAATGTGTTTGTATCACTGATATATTGATTGTTGGTTATATGGTCATTGATGTAATTGTTGTCAAAGGGTTGATGTCAAGTGGTGTCATAATGACATGTTGATATTAAAGGGAGTTGTATCATTGATGTCATGTCATGGTTGATAGGAAGAACCAAATGGATAAACTCTAAAGTGGTCCCCTTATGGTGAAATCCCTCATGGGAAGACACTCTTGGATAAAGTTCTCAAAGTTGTCCCCTTATGGTGAAATCCCTCACGGGAAGAAGTTTTGTGAAGTCCAAATGGTTAGGTGGTTGAGTATCCCAGCAGTGTCATTAGGGAACCCAATTTTTATTGAGGAATAATGTAATGAAGATCGGTGAATTTGCAGAAGAAATTATTCCATATGGATATTATATGTCATGTCATTTTCGGTGATGTGTGGAACGTCACATAGATCCTCAAGGTTAGAGATTTATGGTCATGTGAATTTGGATAACCCTCATGTGTTGTCTACAAGTCCCTATAAAGTCAAAGAAGTCAAATTATTCTAGAAGCTCCTAGAAGAAAATTGAATAGTCAAAGTGGTTAATCATGGGTTAAGTGGTTGCAACAAGAAAACAATTAAAAATAAATTAGTTGCAACTATAAGTGGAGAGTTTATTATTTGTGGATAAAGTGGTTGTAAGTGGAAAAAGTCGTTAGAAGTAGGTTATCCCCAAAAGGAAGGAAGTTGGGTAAGTTGGTTAGAAGATAAACCCTAGAGGAAGCTACTTAGAGAAGTATAAATAAGAGAGAAAGGGTCTCTTATGAGCATCATCTTTGAGAATGTTGAATATCCATTTTTGAAAGGTTATTTGGGAGGTATTATTGATAGAGAATATTCGTGGAAAAAAAATCATGGCAAAAAAAGTGTTGCATAAAAATCGTGGCAAAAAAAGTGCAGCAAAAAAAGTGCGGCAAACAAATTGTGGCAGAAAAAGTGCGATAGAAAAATCGCAACAGAAAAAGTGTGGAAAAAAATCGCGGCAGAAGAATCATGACAACAGATTTGGCAGCGACAAAAAGTTGGTAATTTGGTAACCACATCAGATTTTCATATTGGAATTGTTCCAATTGTTGCATAGTATGGTATAGGTATTGATGATTGCTACATAATTAAAGGTATGGTTTTGGCACATGGTCTTGTGTAAGGGTTTATGGTATTTGGTTTATGGAGAGTATGTTGTATTGCAAGAGGTGTCTTGTTGGTTAACTTGATGATATTTTTTATATGGTTGAGAATTGACTCGATGATTGATCTTTATGAGTAGATCATATTTGGATGATGAGATTGATGAGACAGGTTGAGATGACAATTTGTTGTGATAGGTTGTGTTGTGCATAGTTGATGTACTTTTCTTGGTATAGACTATTGGTACAGCTTAAGATATTATTTTCTGTCTACAAGATGGATCTAGTACTTGAGGATTGGATTCCTCTTCTCAGTTGTTGCTTAGATTTGCAAGTTGTGTCTTGCATTAAGAGTTGGTGCTCTCTTTGCATTGGTGCTCATTTCAGTTGGTGTTTAAAGGATTGTAGTCCATAATAATAATAAAAACGTATACATATATCTAGTGTTTATTGTGTTCTTTAATATGATGGTGAATAGTTCTTTATTGTTAATATATGTCACTGCGATATATTTACATGCAACCAACTAAGTTTGAATAGAAGTAATGAGAAATTATGTTGTGAATGGTGATGGCTAACTAAAGTTTTGTAAGAAGTTGTAAAAAGAGCCCCACACTGATTCCC
>ML808922.1:11907-29191 GCA_009831015.1 Picea engelmannii | reverse complement strand
CCCCCCCCCTCTCAGTGTGGTCGATGTGTCCAACAATTGGTATCAGAGAAGGCCTTCACTATAAGAATTAACAAGCTTGGAGGAGATCCATGGACACACAAATGGATGATGAAGTTCTAATCTTTGATGAGACACATTATTCAACATGAATAATAGAAATGAAAGGGTATTTGAAAGAAAAAGTAGTAGGTGTTTGGAAAGAATCTATTGGTGGATTACTTCCCTTGAAAAATAAGTCAAAGTTTGTAGCTCAAAAGGAAGAAAAGAAGAATGATTTATTATCTCTCAAGACCATTTTCAATGGACTCTCGAGTTCTATCAAAGAAAGTATGGGACAATTTACTTCTGCCAAGGATATATGGTTGAAGCTAGAGAAGGTATATCAAGAAAAATAAGGTAATTCCATCAAGGACAATGAAGGTGAAGACTCTCCAAAATTTTCTAATGATAATACTCCTAGTGAAGTTGAATTTTCTCTTCCAAATGAAGAATAAGATATAGTAGAAGCTTATGTAGATGAAGAAGAAGAGTTGTTGAAGTTTAAAGAAAAAAAATTATTTGAGTTAGGTGATGTTAGCATGGAAATAGGACATTATTCAATTTCTTTTGAGTATCTTGAAAAATGCATTAATGAAGTACTAGAAAAGTACCCAAAGCATATCATGGAACTAAAGAAAATGCTCAAAGAACAAGAAGAAAGTAAAAAGACTCAATTAAAAGAGAAAAAAAAAGAGATCAAAAGACTAGCGAATGAAATAATTAATCAAGCAGAAGAAAAGAAGAAGGTAGATGATGATCTTAGCAAAAGTCCCGAAGTTAATGTCAATCTTAAGACCAAAATTGAAGAAGTCAAAAGGATAGAGGAACTATTCAAGAATCAAATAAATGAAAAAGAAGAGTCATGCCATAAGTTGGAAGATGAAGTTGTTGATCTTAGAAAGAAAGTAGAGAAGTCAAAAAGGTTCATGAACAACTCAACAACTCTAGATGAAATCCTAGATAGCCAAAGATTTCCAAATGATAAGTCACGTCTTGGATACAATAAGAAAGCTATACATTTCGAAGCTAGCACTTTTAATAAGCATGAGGTAATTCCTTTATTCTCAAAAGGTGGAAGCAATGATGCAAATCAACCATCTACACAAAGAAAGGAAACTTCCAAAAAAACAAAGCAAGGAAGACATCAATAAACCATGTTTACACCTCAAAGCAAATTCAAAAGAGAGACACCTTCATGGTGGACACCAATGCGAAGGTATGAAAATGTTTTTCATGGTCAGTGCTATTCATGTGATGAATATGGTCACAAAGCTTTGGATTGCATACATTATGCAAGGGAATATAATGGAAGGTTCCATAACACCCTAAGGTGTTGGATATGTAATCAAGTGGGACACATTGTTGCTCATTGTCACACCATGAGATGCTTCAACTGCAGTGGGTTTGGCCACAAATCCTAGGATTGTTCGAACACAAGAATACACTCCATGAAGAGTGCTTCATATAGCATGACAAGAAGAACACATGAATCTAGGAAGGAAGACAATGTTGAAAAGATGGAAGCTCAGAGCTCAAGTTATGAGAAGCTAATACACCTTCAGAAGTGGGTGAAGAAGACTAAACAACTAGAATAGAAAGGCAGCCATGATGCATTCTCAAGCTTGACATTTTTAGAAGCATATGCGAGATCCTGTGGAAGAAGTCGTTTATATACACGAGATAACCTATAGAAAGGTTTCATACATATGCTAGATGTCTATGGAACAATCCGCGTACCTATGGTAAAACCCTTGGAAAAGAAGTGATGCAGGAGCATCGCTCACCTATCAAGCGAGCCAGCGCATGGAGGCAAAGGAACAACTAGAGAGCGCCAGCATTCAAATTTTGGAACATTGTAATATGGCTGCGCCAAACATTTAATGTATTGATGTGATGAAGCGCACTTTGTATATGTAACGGACCTTGAGCGGATAAGCTCTCGTCCTTAGGTAGCTGAGGCATTTACTTAGAATTAATGCAAGCAGATAGAATAATTAACTGTAGATTAGACCGTTTAGCTTTCGAGAGGGAAAACGGAGTATAGACACCCTCCCCTGTATCATTGTATGATGATTCACATTCTCATTCAGATAGAAGGGAGCAGCGGAGAGCTTGTGCAGAAACCTCCATGTACAGACATTGAATTAATAGGAAAGATTTGATTCAATTCCATGGATGTGTTGGACACCTTTGTGTTGTTGATGTTATTCTTCTGCTTATTTGCTTCCTTCTATGCCTATCTTTTATATGCTGCATATGTGATAACGTATCAGGTTCGAAACCTGAGAGAATGAGGGGAATGAATTTCAATTGTTTCTCTGCTTAGGCCAAGAGATTCCTGCATCGAGTGCAGTCGAATACCTCCGCATAGAGTGCGTCGAGGAGGCTAAGTAGTTGAGCTTTTGTTCTCTTTTACCTTGAGTTGGTTTGGTTGTTCGAACCATGCAGGTGAGTGCAGGTCGAATTCGAGCCTCAGTAGCAAGTCTGAGAAGGGGAAGGTCGAAGCTGTTGCGAGCGTGAGCGCACAGAACCCAGAAGACTTCAACACTATTGGAAGTGGTTGAAGACCGAGCACAGGGAGCGTGTTCGAAGAAGTTTCTGAAGAAGTCTGAGTTGTTAAAAGCTCAGGAGGGATAACTCCCTGTTTCCTTGTGGAACAAAACCAGGAGGAAGGCTATACGGGACAAAGGTGGCGAAGAAAGGACGCACTCAGAAAGGAAGAAAATCGACGACTTGAAGCTGTCGAGGATATCTTCAAAATCCCGCAGACTATCAGATCGCGGAGGAGTTGCGGGAGGGTGAACTCGCAGGTGCACGGAAGAACTCCTTACCAGTGCACATCGGCATTTCGGGGTTGGTGAGTGCAAAGACTCCATGCACGTCGAAATCGCTATTCGCGATTTCCCGATTTTGTAGGAATCGTCGATCACTGGAGGGACAGGTGGCATGAATCCGGGACATCGGATTTTCGGCGTTCGGGGTTTCCAGCAGCAGGAAACTTTGCGTCGAGGATCCGCGATCCGCGAAATCCCGACGTGACGTGGCAGCGTGGGCCCGGGAAAGTGTGGAGTCCAGGTGGCCTCGCGTCGGGGAACTCGGTACCTCGGCGTTCGGGATTTGGAGAGCCAGGAGGTTGGCATCACCAGTGGCGATATCCCGATAGGGAAAAGCCCGATACCCGGAGCCTTGACCGTTGACCATCGGCATTCGGGGTTTCGGCATTTTGATCGCACGAGGACATTGCTGTGAGTTTCGCGATATCGCGAGACCCGATCTCCCGATACATGGAGAAGAGATCGCGGAGAAGCATCCTGTGGGCAACAGAGACTCGTGAGGGGAGTTGGAAGGGAATCGACTCTTCGGGCCGAGTCGTTGAAGGTCCTGGTGAAGGCGACCATGCCGTCGAGGGCAGGTCGAGGCACCAAGTGGTATCAGAGCTCGGAAAGGGATTCTCTTTGCTACGATAGTAGAGAGAGAGGCAGTAACCAAACTCGACATGCCGCCCAGGAGAGAAAGGCAGTCACCTGATCGTGAGGACAGGGATGCCCGAAGAAGGGGAAGGCCGGCAGGAAATGTAGAAATGGAGCGTCATATACGA
Organism: Picea engelmannii; assembly: GCA_009831015.1. Lineage (NCBI taxonomy): Eukaryota > Viridiplantae > Streptophyta > Pinopsida > Pinales > Pinaceae > Picea > Picea engelmannii. The sequence goes on along the minus strand of ML808922.1, from coordinate 25,554 downwards.
GATCTTAGAGTGAGACTCGAAGATATGGAGACCACCCAGAGGCGTGGAGCCGACGCAGGGGAGTTCAGCGATCCTGAGATTGAAGAGGAAGATGGACATGCTGAAGAGGAGATCTCAGCAGAAGATGCCTCGACAGAGAGATTGATCAAAGCCATTTCGAGGATGAGCTCGAAGACAAAGATGGACATTCCCGTCTATGAGGGAAGTCTAAACGCAGAAGAGCTGCTGGATTGGATCCGAGCGCTCGACACCTACTTCGATTATGAGGATATCGAAGAGGACAAGAAAGTGAGACATGTTGTCACCAAGTTGAAGGGACATGTAGCCTTATGGTGGGACGAGCTGCAGGCGGACAGGCGTTCGAAAGGCAAACAGAAGATCAAAAGCTGGGATCGGATGATCGCCAAGATGAAGGCGAAATTTATTCCGAGAGATTACCAGATCACTCTGTTCAGGCGCATGCAGAACCTGAGACAGAAGTTGATGACGGTGAAGGAGTACACCGAGGAATTCTATAGGCTCAACATTCGAGCTGGTCATCGGGAGAGTGATGACGAAAAGGTAGCGAGGTATCTGAATGGTCTCAGGTATGACATTCAGGATGAATTGAGTATGGTTACCATCCGCACAGTTGAGGATGCGTACCAAATGGCTCTGAAATCCGAAGAAAGGCTGAGCCGCAAGCAGGGACAGCGAGGACGAGGCAGAAGCCAGCCTAGAGGTAAGGCGGTTTCCCAGAAAGAAATTCAAAAGCCCAAGGAGGATTGGAAAAGACCTCAGGGAAGAGCTGAAAGAGGTGGAACCTCACAGCAGAGACATCAAAATTTTGAGCCGAGGAGACAGCAAGATGATCAGCAAGGAGGATATGCTGATGCGAATACATTTCCTCGTACCCGAGGTAGAGGAAGAGGCAGAGGAGGAGTTATCACATGTTTCACGTGTGGTAAAGACGGTCATAAAGCCGTTGACTGTCCAGACAGGAAAATGGACAGAGGAGGAACTCACATCACCGAGGCACAGAGACGCGATGCTGAGTTAGAAGATGCTGACAGCGGAAGATCACTTGGGATGCATAAGATCCTTTTAACACCTGAAAAAGAGGTGGACAGCTCAGTGCAGAGAAGCAGACTGTTCAGGACGGCTTGCACAGCTAAGGACAGAAAATGCAAAGTCATCATCGACAGCGGGAGCACTGATAATCTCGTTGCGGCTGAAATGGTGGAAAAGCTGGCGTTGGAAACAACTAAGCACCCGATTCCATATAAGGTCTCGTGGTTACAAAAATGACACCAGGTAAGTGTCACTAAACAGTGCTTAGTTAAATTTAAAATTGGGAATTATCATGACGAGATCTTATGTGACGTCATCCCCATGGATGTATGCCACATACTGCTGGGTAGACCATGGCAGTATGATAGAAATGTTGTTCATGATGGGAGGATGAACACATACACCTTGGAGAAGGATGGGAGACTCCATAGGTTGCTGCCGATAAAAGATAAAGAGGTAAAACTAGAAGTTAGCAGCATAATACTTCTCATGAGTGGGAAAGAGCTTCTCACAGAGTTGGAGAAGAATGAGGATCCACAGTTCTTTGTTGTCAGGAAGCCGAGGGTTGTTCTGACAAGCACAAGAGTGGACGACTTGCCAGAGGAGATTCAGCAACTGCTGGGAGAGTTTGTTGATATCATCGTGGACGAACTACCTCGTTCATTGCCACCGATGAGGAGTGTGAGTCACCACATTGACCTCATACCCGGAGCAAGTTTGCCAAACAAGGCAGCGTACAGGTTGACACCTCAGGAGAACGAGGAGGTCAAAAGGCAGGTACAAGATCTGCAGGATAAGGGACTAGTGAGAGAGAGTCTTAGTCCATGTGCTGTTCCGACAGTGCTAAGTCCGAAGAAGGATGGAGGCTGGAGGATGTGTACAGACTCCAGGGCGATTAATAAGATCACCATCAGGTACAGGTTTCCACTGCCGAGGATGGACGACCTGATGGATTGCCTAAGTGGGGCGAATTATTTTTCAAATATAGACCTCAAGAGCGGATACCATCAGATCCGGATGAGAGAGGGAGATGAATGGAAAACAACATTCAAAACAAACAAGGGTTTGTACGAATGGCTGGTCATGCCGTTTGGTTTGACAAACGCGCCCAGCACTTTTATGAGACTGATGAATGAAGTCCTGCGGGAATTCATCGGTAAATTTGTGGTCGTATATCTGGATGATATTCTCATTTTCAGCAAGACAAAGGCTGAGCATTTGAGACATTTAGCCATTGTGATGGGAAGGCTACAGCAGGAGAAGCTGCTGATCAATTTGAAGAAATGCTCATTCATGCAGACAGAACTCATTTACTTGGGTTTTGTGATTTCGGCGAATGAATTGAAGATGGATCCTGAGAAGGTGAACGTAATCAGGAATTGGCCATCGCCGAGGAATGGTTTCGAGGTGAGGAGCTTCCACGGTTTAGCAAGCTTCTACAGGAAATTTATTCGGAACTTCAGCGGAATCAGTGCGGCAATGATGGAGACTGTGAAAAAGAGGCATAAAATTTTTCAGTGGACAGCCGAGGCTGAAAAGAGCTTCAATCTGTTGAAGCGGAAGATAACCGAGCAGCCAATTTTGGTGCTGCCGGATTTTCAGAAAACCTTCCAAGTGAAATGTGACGCCAGTGGGTATGCTGTTGGAGGGGTCTTGAGTCAGGATGACAGGCCTGTGGCGTATTACAGCGAGAAGATGGATGATGCGAAGTTGAAGTACTCCACGTACGACAAGGAGTTCTATGCCATCATACAGGCATTGAAGAAGTGGAGGCATTACTTGATACCCAAAGAATTCGTTTTGTACAGCGATAATCATGCACTGCAATTCGTGAGTCAATAGGAGAAGTTGAACCAGAAGCATGCGAAGTGGGTGGAGTATATGCAGAATTTTACATTCGTGATCAAGCACATTTCGGGAGCTGCGAACAAGGTGGCGGACGCCTTGAGCAGAAAATGTTTGCTGCTGCAGGAATTCAGGGTCAAAACGCTAGGCTTTGAAAACTTGAAGGATATGTATGCAGCTGATGCTGACTTCGGGGAAGCTTATGAAGCCGCCGAGAACCCAGTTCTCAGGGATAGGAGCCCGTGGATAGACTTCTTGATACAGGATGGATTGCCATTCAAAGGCAATCAGCTATGTATTCCAGATTGCTCTATGAGAGAGAATTTGGTAAAGGAGAAGCACAGTGGAGGCTTAGCAGGTCATTTTGGACATGACAAGACATTCGCCAAGCTGAGCGAATCATATTTTTGGCCGGGCATGCGCGCAGACGTGAAGAGGTTTGTTGACAGGTGTCGTATATGTCAACATGCGAAGGGTCGGAAACAGAACACAGGTTTCTATCAGCCGTTACCCATACCTGAGAGGCCATGGGAAGCCATTAGTATGGATTTTGTTTTGGGATTGCCGAGAACGCAGAGAGTCGTAGATTCCATCTTTGTTGTGGTGGACAGGTTCTCGAAGATGGCACATTTCACACCGTGTCATAAGACGAGCGATGCCATGTACATCGCAAATTTGCTTTTCAAAGAGATCGTGCGATTGCATGGATTGCCGAGGAGCATAGTCTCGGATCGGGACACAAAGTTCATCGGTCATTTTTGGAGGACGCTATGGAAGAAATTGGGGACTGACTTAGCATTCAGTTCATCATACCATCCGCAAACGGATGGGCAGACAGAAGTGGTCAACAGAAGCTTGGGGGATCTGTTGAGAAGCCTGGTGACCGAGCATCACACCAGTTGGGATCAGATCCTACCGCAGGCAGAATTCGCGTACAACGATTCGGTGAATCGAAGTACAGGTAAGAGCCCGTTTCAGATTTTGTATGGGACACCGCCGAGAGGAGTGTCTGAGCTTAGAGAGTCAGAACAGGCTGAGACTCGCAGCGCGAGCACTGAGGAGTTCGCTGAGGCGATGAAAGAACTTCACACGCAGGTGAAGCAGCGACTGCAGAAGTCGAATCAAGAGTACAAGCGCAGAGCCGACCAGCGGAAGAGACAGCTTCAGTTTGAAGTTGGAGATATGGTTCTGGCGCACCTGAGGAAGGAAAGGTTCCCAAGGGGAACATATAACAAGCTCAAGATGAAGAAAATTGGGCCGTGCCGAATCCTGAGGAAATTTGGCGAAAATGCGTATGAGCTTGAGTTGCCAGAGGGCATTGGGATATCTCCGATATTCAACATTTCGGATCTATACCCCCACAGGGCTGATGAAGCAGGCGCTAGAACTGGGGAACCAGTGGTCCAGTGGCAGAAACAGTTTCCAGTTGCACAGAAACCTCAGATGGAGTGCATACTGGACACGAGAGTAGGCAGAAAGACCAGGAGAAAGCAATATTTTGAATATCTGGTAAAATGGAAAAATCACCCGATGGAGGATGCCAGCTGGGAGACAGAGGCAGTTATACAAAAGCATGGGCAGACTGTGCAGAAGCTCATGAGCAGGAGCCCATGAAATCTTTTGAGCCGAGGAGTATGATGCAGGAGCATCGCTCACCTATCAAGCGAGCCAGCGCGTGGAGGCAAAGGAACAGCTAGAGAGCGCCAGCATTCAAATTTTGGAACATTGTAATATGGCTGTGCCAAACATTTAATGTATTGATGTGATGAAGCGCACTTTGTATATGTAACGGACCTTGAGCGGATAAGCTCTCGTCCTTAGGTAGATGAGGCATTTACTTAGAATTAATGCAAGCAGATAGAATAATTAACTGTAGATTAGACCGTTTAGCTTTCGAGAGGGAAAACGGAGTATAGACACCCTCCCCTGTATCATTGTATGATGATTCACATTCTCATTCAGATAGAAGGGAGCAGCGGAGAGCTTGTGCAGAAACCTCCATGTACAGACATTGAATTAATAGGAAAGATTTGATTCAATTCCATGGATGTGTTGGACACCTTTGTGTTGTTGATGTTATTCTTCTGCTTATTTGCTTCCTTCTATGCCTATCTTTTATATGCTGCATATGTGATAACGTATCAGGTTCGAAACCTGAGAGAATGAGGGGAATGAATTTCAATTGTTTCTCTGCTTAGGCCAAGAGATTCCTGCATCGAGTGCAGTCGAATACCTCCGCATAGAGTGCGTCGAGGAGGCTAAGTAGTTGAGCTTTTGTTCTCTTTTACCTTGAGTTGGTTTGGTTGTTCGAACCATGCAGGTGAGTGCAGGTCGAATTCGAGCCTCAGTAGCAAGTCTGAGAAGGGGAAGGTCGAAGCTGTTGCGAGCGTGAGCGCACAGAACCCAGAAGACTTCAACACTATTGGAAGTGGTTGAAGACCGAGCACAGGGAGCGTGTTCGAAGAAGTTTCTGAAGAAGTCTGAGTTGTTAAAAGCTCAGGAGGGATAACTCCCTGTTTCCTTGTGGAACAAAACCAGGAGGAAGGCTATACGGGACAAAGGTGGCGAAGAAAGGACGCACTCAGAAAGGAAGAAAATCGACGACTTGAAGCTGTCGAGGATATCTTCAAAATCCCGCAGACTATCAGATCGCGGAGGAGTTGCGGGAGGGTGAACTCGCAGGTGCACGGAAGAACTCCTTACCAGTGCACATCGGCATTTCGGGGTTGGTGAGTGCAAAGACTCCATGCACGTCGAAATCGCTATTCGCGATTTCCCGATTTTGTAGGAATCGTCGATCACTGGAGGGACAGGTGGCATGAATCCGGGACATCGGATTTTCGGCGTTCGGGGTTTCCAGCAGCAGGAAACTTTGCGTCGAGGATCCGCGATCCGCGAAATCCCGACGTGACGTGGCAGCGTGGGCCCGGGAAAGTGTGGAGTCCAGGTGGCCTCGCGTCGGGGAACTCGGTACCTCGGCGTTCGGGATTTGGAGAGCCAGGAGGTTGGCATCACCAGTGGCGATATCCCGATAGGGAAAAGCCCGATACCCGGAGCCTTGACCGTTGACCATCGGCATTCGGGGTTTCGGCATTTTGATCGCATGAGGACATTGCTATGAGTTTCGCGATATCGCGAGACCCGATCTCCCGATACGTGGAGAAGAGATCGCGGAGAAGCATCCTGTGGGCAACAGAGACTCCCGAGGGGAGTTGGAAGGGCATCGACTCTTCGGGCCGAGTCGTTTAAGGTCCTGGTGAAGGCGACCGTGCCGTCGAGGGCAGGTCGAGGCACCAAGAAGGCTATGCAGATGAGTTGCAAGATGGTTTGATGGTATAAATCTGTTTTGCAGGGTCTGACATGATTTGTTGCAGGTATTCATGATTATATGCTTGCATGTATGGTTGATGTATGTATGGTGATGACATATGGTTGAGTGTTGATACATATGCTTGATGCATATCTTAGATGCAATGGTACTAACCCTGGAATGTGGAATGATGCACTTTTCTATTGAGGAAAAATGTTGGTTATGACAGTGAATTTATGGCACCTTTTCTATGAGATATATCATGTTAATTTGATGCTAGCTAGATATATCATTGATATATTAAGGCACACTATTTATACATTTGTAGAGGTGTTATTGTTTGATTAGTACTTGATGTAGTGAATGGTGTTTGAGTCAGATATGTAATGGCACATGGCTGGTACATATGTGATCTCCATTGATATATCTTATGATGTATTATTATAGGCATATTTGTTGGATGTCTTTGGTGCATGCATTTGGGATAGCTATATATTGGGACATGTAGTTGATGAGTTGATGAGGTGATTATATTGTACATCATTGATGAGTCATAACTTGATCTATAGTTGATGCATGATTGCTATATACTTGGTACATTGGTTAAGGAACTTGCTAATAGTATGATTGGCACATGGTTTATGGTTGATATGGAATACATATATGGGAACACATCTTGACTATGGTTCATCTTGTTGAAGTTTGGTGCATGGTTGATGCACTTTCTATGGTGCAAGTTGTAATACATGTTTGGCACATGGTTGGCACATGGTATGGCACATGATGTACATGGTTGAGTTTTTGTTCATGATTCTCTATTCATTGTTGACACATATTTTTGCTTCATTGTGTATGGTATGGCACAAGTCTAATGCATGGACAGGTATAAGGATCGTCATAGGAAGAGCAGTTCATTATTGAGAAGTTGTTCTAGTTGAGAAGTAGCATTTGCAACAAAAGAAGATTTCAGTAGTAGCATATTTTTCATCTTGCATAGAAGATAGGGGGTACATACCCATAAGGGGATTTATTCTTCCTCCCATGATTCTAGGAGGAGAAATTCATCAAATGCGGGATAGAGAGTTAGATGCTTGGAGAGAGAGAACAGAGGCATGTTTTTAGGGGGAGTGATGGTCACAAGGGGAGCATGAGCGATATGTCTTCAGCATTGCATCAGAGTGATATCCCTTGTTCAAAATGGGAGATATTATTCAGAGGAAGTTCAAAGGAATCCAGACAGGGGGAGCATCCCCAAGCAGATAAATACCCTTTTCCATTGATGTAAAAGGGGGAGAGATAGTCACATTGATGTGGCAAGATGAACATCGATGAGGAGAGATAATCATAGAGGGAGCATGAGCATTTCCATGTCCAAGTGTTTCCATCAATTATTGATATTGACATCAATGTTGGTGTTTCAATCAATGTCAAAGGGGGAGATTGTTGTACTATGTTTTCATTGATGTCAAAGGGTTGATGTCAAGTATTGTCGTATTAATTTTTTTTTATCATTGGTTATATGGTAATTGATGTAATTGTTGTCAAAGGGTTGATGTCAAGTGGTGTCATAATGATGTGTTGATATTAAAGGGAGTTGTATCATTGATGTCATTTCATGGTTGATAGGAAGAACCAAATGGATAAAATCCAAAGTGGTCCCCTTATGGTGAAATGACTCACGGTAATATGCTCTCGGATAAATTTCGCAAAGTGGTACCCTTATGGTGAAATCGCTCATGGGAAGATGCTTTATGAAGTCCAATGGTGAGGTGGTTGAGTAGCCCAACAGTGTGGTTAGGAAACCCAAGTTTCATTGAGGAATGATGTAATGAAGATCAGTGAATTTTCAGGAGAAACTATTCCATATGGATAGTATATGTCATGTCATTTCCGGTGATATGTGGAACATCACATAACTCCTCACGATTAGAGAGTTATGGCCATGTGAAGTTGGAGAACCCTCATGTGTTGTCTACAAGACCTTATAACGTCAAAGAAGTCAATCTCCTAGAATAAAGTTGACTAGTCAAAGTGGTTAATCATGGGTTAAGTGGTTGCAACAAGAAAACAATTAAAAATAAATTAGTTGCAACAAGAAAACAATTAAAAATATATTAGTTGCAACTAGAAGTGAAGAGTTTAATATTTGTGGATAAAGTGGTTGTAAGTGGAAAAAGTGGTTAGAAGTGGGTTATCCCCAAAAATAAGGAAGTTGGGTAAGTTGGTTAGAAGATAAACCCTAGAGGAAGTTGTTAAGCCCTAAATAGTGGCACATTACCCCTTAATTGGGGAATATTACATTAGTAATGTTATTTTATTTATATTGGCTTGGGTCCATTAGTTGTAATTGTACCCCCTAGTCTCCTATATATACCAAGGTGACATTTTCATTTGGAATCATCTTGTATTTGGAAATTTATGTGGTGTATAAGGAGGTTTACCCCTCGAAGAGGCTTATTATCTGAAATTCTATCTTTTTCAAGGCATTGAGTACTTATTCTAAGGTTTTTCTATGCTATCTTGATATTTGGTTCTTAACATAAGCTACTTGGAGAAGTATAAATAAGAGAGAAAGGGTCTCTTATGAGCATGATCTTTGAGCATATTGAATACCCATTTGTGAAAGGTTATTTGGGAGGTATTATTGATAAAGAATATTTGCGGCAGGAAAATTGTGGCAGAAAAAGTGCCACAGAAAAATCGCGATAGAAAAAGTGCGGCAGAAAAACCGCGGAAGAAAAAGTGCAGGAAATAAATCGTGGCAGAAGAATCGCGACAGCAAAACCGTAGAAACAAAATCACGACAAAAAAACAGCGACAACAGATTTGGCAGCTGCACAAAGTTGGTAGTTTGGTAACCACATCAGATTTGCATATTGGAATTGTTCCAATTGTTGCATGGTATGGTATAGGTCTTGATGATTTCTACAAAACTAAAGGTATGGTTTTGGCACATGGTCTTGTGTAAGGGTTTATGGTATTTGGTTTATGGAGAGTATGGTGTATTGCTAGAGGTATCTCGTTGGTTAACTTGGTGATATTGTGTATATGGTTGAGAGTTGAATTGATAACTGATCTTTGTGAGTAGATCAGATTTGGATGATGAGATTGATGAGACAGGTTGAGATGACAATTTGTTGTGACAAGTTGTGTTTTGCATAGTTGATGCACTTTTCTTTGGTATAGACTGTTGGTACATTTTGACAGATTGTTTTATTTCTACAAGATGGATCTTGTACTTGAGGATTGGATTCCTATTCTCAGTTGGTGTTGAGATCTGCAGGCTAGGCATTGCATTGAGATTTGGTTCTGTCTTTGAGTTGGTGCTGATAAACCCCAAGGATTGTAGTCTGTAATACAAAAGAAACTTATACATATATCTAGTATTCATTGTGTTCTTTATTTTGATGGTGAATAGTTCTTTATTGTTAATATGTGTCATTGAGATATATTTGCATGCAAGCAACTAAGTGTGAATAGAGGTGATGAGTAATGATGTTTTGAATGGTGATGGATAACTAAAGTTTTCTAAGAAGTTGTAAAAAGAGCCTCACACTGATTCACCCCCCCCCCTTCTTAGTGTGGTCGGTGTGTCCAACAGATCATGCATTCAAAGTTATGATAGGAAATTTATGGTTGATTATCAAGATTATATTACTGCCCATTCCAAGACAAGATAAAACCACATCAATCATTTGAGAAAAGTCTTTGAAAGATGCAGAGCATATGGGATTTCTCTTAACCCAAAAAATGTGCTTGTTTGTTGTATGTGAAGGAAACATGTTGGGGCACATAGTTAGTAAAGAAGGAATCTACATTGATCTGTAAATATTCAAATTCATTAATGAAATGAATCCTCCATCTTCAAAGAAAGGGGTACAATCGTTTTTTGGAAAAATAAACTTTGTAAGAAGATTTGTCCCTGACTATGCAAGAATTGTCAAGCCAATAAATTTATTTTTAAATAAGGATCAGAGGTTTGAATGGACTCCATACATTCAAAATGCTTTCAATAATATTAAACGTGTAATCACCACACCGCATGTGCTTATCATCACATATTTTAATAGATATTATATTGTACATTCTTTTGCTATAGAAGGGGATGTGGCTTCAGTCCTTACACAAAGAAATTCTAAAGAGGAAGAACTTCCAATAAGTTGTATGAGTAAAACCTTTCATGATTATGAGATAAAATATTCAGAATTGGAGAAACACACACACTCTCTGGTTAATGCAGTGGAACATTTTCAAACTTATATTCTGAATTCTCATGTTATAGCATATGTTCCATCTTCCCTGGTAAAGATGCTCTTAAATCAACAATTGAGAGAAGGAAAGTGGGAAAATTGGTTGGCTAAGATTCAAGAATATGATATTGAGATCAAACCTTTAAAAGAAGTTAAATGATATGGATTGTGTAAACTTATTGTTGATAATGAAGCATTGAATGGGGCGGTGTCGTGTTCAGTTGGAAAACCTATGTTAAATTCAGAATAGTACAAATACATCATTTTCTATTTGAGATCTGGACAATTCTCAATCAAAATGACTCCCAAGGAAAGAAGAACCCTAAAAATGAAATTGAATCAATATGTATTGATCTCAAAAATATTGTTCATAAGAAATTATGATGGAATGTTATTGAGGTGTGTAGATGCAACAATAGCTCAAGAATTGATAAAAAAAAACATGAAGGAATATGCGGAGGAAATTTTGCACCAACCACTACTACACACAAAACAATAAGATTTGGGTATTATTTTCCATCATTTTTTAAGGATTCATATGTCATGGTAAGAAAATATTTTTCCTGCAAAAAAAATTCAAGAAAAATGAAGAGGCATGCAATGCCTTTGCAATCTATACTAGTGGAAGAACCATTTGTACAGTGGGGACTTGATGTCATTGGGCCAATAAACCTTAAATCCAAAAAAGGACATGTATTCATTCTTACTGCCACAGATTATTTCACAAAATGGAAAGAGACAATAGCATTGAAAAGGGTTGATTCTAAAGAATTCATAAAGTTTCTTAAAGATAATATTCTATCAAGGTTTGGGGTGCCAGAGAAATTCATCACTAATAATGGGTCGATCTTTATTGGGTCAAAGTTTACTAAATTTTGTGGGGAATTTAGTATAATAATGAGTAAAACATCAAATTACTATCCCCAAGGAAATAGACTTAATGAATCTACGAAAAAAACATTGATCCAAATTCTGAAGAAGAAAATTGATCAAAATTCAAGAAATTGGCATTTAAAACTGACAGATGCATTATGGGAAAGCGGGATGACACCAAAGGATAGCATTGGAGTATCCATGTATGCATTGGTGTATGGAAAATAAGCAAAAACGCCACTTATTCTTGAACTGAATGCTCTGACTTATGCAGTAAGCATTGAAGATACATAAAATATTTCTCCTTTGCACAAGAGATTGAATCAATTATTAAAGTTGGAAGAAGAAAGAAACGAGGTCTTGAATAAAGTATGTCAAAGACAACAAAATGTCAAGAAGTACTTTGATCAAAGTGAAACAATAAATATTTTCCAAAATGGTGAATAAAGCAAAAGAAAATATGTATATTATTGAAAAGATTCTAAGTTTCAATTCATACATGCTCAGGGACATGAAAGGAACAATATTAATGTTTCCAGTCAATTGGAGACATTTGAAAAGTTTATTTTCTTGATTTTCATTATTTTCGCTTGTACATAACTTTTTCTTTGTTTATGTATATCCCCACTTTCTTGACTCCATTGCCTAAAAAACAAAATAAGGCATCTGGTTTTCAGATTTTGGATTCTTGACAATCTGCAGGGGGTTATCATCCCACAATTGAAGCCAATTGTTGACCCACATAACTTTCTTTTCTTTCACTTTTCCATACATAAAATTTCTTCTTCTAAGCTTGTTGTGTTCCTACAAGATTTATGTGTCATACAATTTGCACTTATCTTTTTTGTATCGTACACATTCTTCCATACTTAGTCACTTTATTATATTCATGGATTTGCAGGTCGGAAGACTCGTGGACTCATGGTATATCTTTGTTTATTCCATAAACCCATTGCCAACACTTAGTGTTTTTTTCTTTCATCGTAGACTCGTAATTATGTATCTTTCCATTTAGTAAGTTTGTCCAAGAGAAATCAACACTTAACCATTTTTCCTTTCATGGTGGGTTCATGGGTTGGTGGACTTGTGGTTTCATTTGAATATTTCTTCCACCTCGACTCCCCGCCATGATGTGTCCCATTTCTTTCACACTTCTCGAGTTAAATTTAATTTCGATACTATGGACTTAACTGCTAAAACTGAATTTTGAAAATCCCAATATTAATGACATTTTTTCTCGAGGAAATTACATTTATTCCATATCAATTCTTCCATTCAAAAACATGACTCGAGTATTATTGAACGATATTTTATAATTTTTCTAAGCGGGATTATGAATATGTTAATCAACCTGGTAATGATGGCTGATAGAAAACAACAATTATGCGGCGATACTTCGAATCTGTTTTCTAGAGAAGATCACAATTACGACTAGTCAAGATCATATTGGTATTATTCAACATCACTAGACATAGACAACAATAAAGTTTGGACATCGGGGATAGCCCTATATGGTTATGTGCTTGAAGTTTTCAACTACAAATATATTATCACTTGGTGCATAGATAAATTTGTTCAGAATAGAAGGAAAATTCCCCTACAAAACGGCTCCCCTATTTCATTGGTGCCTTCAGTATTCAAGAAAATGTTGAAATTACCAGAGCCAATTATAACATACAAAGGAGACGAAGCTAGAAATTTTCTGAAGGGAATAAATAATGGAATAGAACTCCTATTGGAATATTTGCAAGACCCTACAACAATACCATAAGACTTATCCATAATTCGGGACATTTTTTTGAAAGACCCTTATTGAGAAATTGCTTGGATTTTTACAAGAATTATTGGTCAATATTCTATGGTGACTATCTCTCCACTTGCTCTATATATTTTACATTTTACTATCCACTAAAATGTTTTCTTCGACTGGGCAAAGATTATATCTAATGAAATTTTTTTCTCAATTAATGAATTTTAAGAATGAGAAAATTTTCTACATGGCTTATTATCTAATATTTTCCATCACATACTACCATATTTTTAAATTCCTGAGTATTGGAAAGAGGGTAAATTCAAAGGCCGACCCTGTGACTATGTAGTATCAAGCTCTCTGGAGGAAAAAGGTTATACACTACTTTTGTGAAGTATATAATGATTTTGTGTCTGAATTCAAGAATTTTCTCTTTGGAGAAGATACTTCTAGACTTTCATTAGAAGCTTCCACTTTTTTAAATACAAAGAGAGTTTTGGAGAAAATGGATAATTATGACATCATTAGGATTTTTTGTTCTCATGAAAACCCTATCTTCCTTCCCTATT
>ML808921.1:93544-104993 GCA_009831015.1 Picea engelmannii | reverse complement strand
GACCGCAGCCTCTATGGAAGGCGCAAGGCAGAATGGATTCAGACAACGACCCACCAAGTTCAGCAATATATAAATGAACCAAACCTCATTTACTAATTCATAATACTCTATGGTGCTTAGTTCAAGGAACCTCATATTTTATAAATCATCAATAACTAAAGATTCAATAGCATTATCATAAGACCACAATTTGATTATATTTCCTATGATGTCTAACACTAAAATATTAATGACGCTGCCACGACATATTAAACATGTTACGATTATATCACACATTCGGGCCATGATTTTACAATTACAATTCCTCTTATATGCTACAACCACAAAATTACAATGACCTTACAAGATAAAAACATTTCAAATAAACATGAGGAGCTCACCCTTCGATGTCATCAATGATCATAGTTTCCAATAATAATGAAATAACATCATATTTGTAAGTAACGTCATATTTGAAAATAACAATAAAACATCATAGTTAAAAATGGAAATATATAAAAATAACAATATTTAAAATGACAATATTAAAAAGGACAAGATTTGAAAATGACAAAATAACAATATTAAAAATGGCAATACTTATAAATAACAATAATTAAAAAGGTCAATATATAGAACTAACATCATATTACATATTATCGGTGACATTAAAACTTACAATGTTACTACCATATAGTAATGGCGATTAAAACAACCCAACTGCAATCATGTTACATACATGCTACCATCCTTACGTTGATATTACGAGGCTTTGCAATTAAACTAATTAATAATGCAATTTATTCAGCATTGTTGTTATATAACAATTTAATAATTAACAATCAATGAACAATTAAATAACAATATCATTCCGTTTAAATATATTGCAGTTAACCAACAAATGAATAAACTCTAAAATCATGAGGGTTCTCTCCGAGTAATGCGCCCAATGACAGTTGGACTCAGGTTGCCTTAGATGAGGCTCTCAGAACCCGGAGCAGCCTTCGACAACGTTTAACCTTTTAATTACAAATAAAAACGAGGCAGCAACTCACACACAGGCATGGGTTGGGTCCCCAATAACCAGGTGAACAGGTGGAGGATTGGGTCGAGACGTGTAAGGTTCAGAAAATCTATTGTCCCCACTGGTAAAAAAAAACCTGCCTACTGAAGGTCACGGCCAAACCACTGACACTTCCAGGATAAGGTTTACTGCTGTCATGCTTCGAAGGGGCTACGGCCTTGAGAGATTCTGCCTGGAAACATCTGCTAGGAGTCCTTATGGCACAACTAAAATCAAACACAGGGAAGGAGCATCAAATGGTCACAGACATAGGTGAAACATTGTCCCATGAATGGCAACAGCTTCAACGCACGCTCATTAACAGAATGGTCAAGCTAGTGGTGGTTTAGACGCGTTAGTGTTGGCAACGAAGGGGTTCAGGTCAACGAAAATAAGCCACGGGTTCACGAACAGAACTGTTGTGCGTGCGCAGTTATAAAGGAAGTCGATCACACAGTAAAAGTTAACAATCTCAACAGTGGATAGTGACAGTAATTAACTTCTTCACAATAAATTCATAACGAATCTATCTCATTGTTGTAATGATGTTGGACGTTGAACTCCGGGAGATACAGAATGGCTTGGCAGAGCGTGTACACAATGGGTGAGCGAAATTAACACCGTGTGATCAACATGATAGCTGTGGGTAGACGGGAAGAACGGTTGGCCGCTGAGTGAACAGTAAGGGGTGGAGCCATTTAAGGAGTTTCCTATCCGTCCCAAGAGCATATCCACGCATGCCCACGCTGGCCCTCACGCCATGCATTGTGAGAAATGAAAATCTGTCGGATGCCCAGCATAAGGCACCCAAAACGCAGGTGATTACGCCCAGATCGCTGAGGCTCGAACTTGAAAACATCGGCCCGTTTATCCCTCTCATGTTGTTCGCGTTTCACCCTCAAACGCAGGGGGACTACGTCTGAAAACGCAGAGGTACTGCGCCTAAGGACGCATGGGTTCTGAAGGTTAAAACAAATCTTGCAGGCTCAAAAAGGAAGAAGCTCGGTAGGAGGTTTGACCCCGCGACGTGAGGCGACCCCGACAACCAAATGGCATCAGAGACACAAAAAAAAAAAAAAAACCAAGGAACAGTCGATTTTCATGCCAATGCAGGAACGCATTGGCCCAACCAATTTCTCAGTAACCCAACTCAACGATAAAACCAGAAGGGAGTATCCTTCTGTATCAAAACTACAAGAACGAGAGCGTGCATAAACCAGGGTTTTATCGTGACTAGCACAATGGGTTTCACTGTTCATGAAATGGAACGATATGATAAATCGCAGATTAGATCGGATCCTAGGGACAATCCACCGATCTAATTGGAAAAACAAAATGGCAGGAACTGTAATCGCAGAGTTTTAATAATTCATTATTTTTTTTTATCTAAAACAATTTGCAGAAGTAGGTTCATCGAATCATCACCCGGTTTGCAAAGAAAAAGGTGTTACATCTATTCACCGTGAAAATCGCAAAGCTACTCGTTCCCCTTTTCAGTTATTAATAGGCCAAACGCAGAAAAAGTATTGTGTCAAACAATTAAACAGTACCATCGTAGCCAGAAATTTTTTAGAGGTGAATTAGATATAAACAACGAGAATCAAATGGGTATAAATTTGTTGCAATCATATTCACGCTATTTCCCATTCACCTTTGCTGAAATTCCAGTAAATAAATTCACATTTGAAGCAAGTACGCGGCTATTATCATTCATCAATCTTAATACAAGAAGAGAAAAACCCTTAATACGTCTACTCATCATGACTGGTTACCATCAATTTCAGATTTTAACCTAAGATTTATGCATTCTACTCTACTAAACACATGAGCATACCGTTGCCTTGTGCCCGCTTCGTATGACGTCCCGCGCTCCATGCCGCTCCCGCTTGCTGACTGTAGAGACTACACCGGTACCTCCCAGCCAATCGCTAGGGGTACTTTGCTTCCCACTTAGCCCCCCGAGCCGCAAAGGGGCCACACAAGATCCAGAAGCTAAGTCTAGCTTCTCAGCTTGCCTCGCAAGGCTGAGCTACCACTCCAATCCGAGCTGAGAAAAACCCAACTCCTCACAAGCAATCAGTCAAGCCACAATCCGACAGTGTAACGTTACGCTAACCGTTCATCCTCCTCTTCCTCATCTTCCCTTTCCTTTATAGAAATTTGAGACCCACCTACTTTCCCTAAATCATTATTAATTTAAGTTTTAATGACAATCCTCTAAAAATTCTCTGCCGTCCAAGTGTCACTCATCTCCCATGTTTCTCCAAAAATTGTTTTCTTTAAAAAAAATTAAAAGACTCATTTCCCTCACCCACCTAGAGTCGCTCCTAAAATTACTCCTAGGTGTTCCTAGATCCCCTTACATGCTTTTAGTAACTTTCCCCAAAAGAAGTTGTTATTTTAGTTCATTATAGAAAGTTCTTAATTGTTGATTCATTTTTGCTTTTTACCCTATGTCCCCCACTTTCCTTTAATATGTTTCATTTATTACTAGTTTCCCTACTTCTATTTTTTATTCCTTTTTTTTTTTCTTTTAAAACAGAAAAGATAAATGTGCTAATTAATCTTTTCATTTTATTTTTAAATTCATAACTTTTATACCCCCACACTTTAAATAATTTTATTTCTTCTTTATAATTTAAAAACCATGGGTTTCAATTAATTTATCTCCCTCATTACTTTACCCCCCCCTTAATTTAAGAAGACTTTAACTAATACTTAGGAGGGTTTTGGTTTGCGTCCTTATGTGTATTCTTGTAGGGTCTTCTCTTAAGGCTAATCAAAATTTTATCTTAGAGAGGTTTTAAATTTAGTTTTAGATTTGAACTGGGCGACAATTAATTAGGGGAGTCGTTTTGAGAATTTCTTAAGGCGTTAAGGTATTAGGGTCATCTAGGTTGTCTCATCATCATCATCAATGCGACGTGCCCTTCAGGACGCACTACATGCTCCAAGACTGCCACTCGCCTCATTTGCTTTTGTTGCGCGACGTGCCCTTCAGGACGCACCACGTGCTCCAAGGGTGCCACTCGCCAACTTGTGTTTCTTTTGCACGACGTGCCCTTCAGGATGCACCACGTGCTCCAAGGGTGCCACTCCCTGACTTGACTGATTGGTAGACATCTATAACCCCTGGAGTCAAGACTCTGCCAGGTGAACTTGTGGGAGACTAAGGGCTCTAAGGAATAAGGCCCCCACCTTATTGCGCGCCCCTTAGAATCATCGTGAGCGACTGTCACAGTCTGCCCTCATGGCATCGTGGATCCTCTCGAACTAGGTAATCGTTAACCTACAGCTTGAGCCACGACAAGAGTGCTAGTAGGTTATGGCAGGGCTGTTGTCCACACCTCTCCCTCAACCTCTCTCGAAATCGTGTGTGGCCCCTTTACTCCATATGTGAGTTCCGTCGGCAAGCTATCGTCAGCCTGCATCATCAACCATCATGTCAGAACATGTCAACAACCTATCATCAAATCAATAAATATCGTGGTAAATAATCAACTCAAATAGCACACTCCCTGACTCAATCCGGAGTCCAAGGGTTCTGTTGATGCCTCTGCATCCTCCAGGTCAAAAACCCTGCACACTCAAATAAACAGAGTCAATAGCACATGTTTATGTCAAATAAGTAAAACATAATGTAATCTATCATAACCCATCATCATCAAGGATACATGTTTTATCATCATAAAAATCCAGATCACTTGCGAGCAAGTGTTCTCAAAGAATAAGTTTTCTAAATGCGCCAGAGTGGGATGTTACATATATCTATATTCATATACCTTAGCGTTTTTGTAAAGCATAATTTTAATTTATTACGTTATATTTTAAAAACAATAAATTGTTTTGTAAATTTTTTTAATATATTTAAAATTAAAATTCAAAAATATATTTTATTTATTTAATTAAATTTTAAATTATTCATTTTTTTTTATTTTTTTTGAAACTTTGAAAATTTTGAAAATTTTGAATGAGATCAAAATTTTTGTGAACACCTTTATCTCTCCGAATATTTTAAGAAAACATTTGCTTTCCGAAATACTGAAAACTAGTTAGAAAGCCTTCATCCATAAATGATTAAATTAAAATGAAAGGTAGATGTTTTATTAGAAAACCTTTATATATAAATGATTAAAATGTACACAGATTTATGTCTAAAATTGGAGTGACTTATTGTTTTCATTATTTTTATAAAATAAAATTTATTTTAAGTATTTTTATGGTTATTATTGAGATTGAATAATATAATATAGAAGTAATATTAATTTAAAAAATATTAAATTAAGATTAAGTAATATAAGATAGAAAACAAGCAATACTTTAATTTAAATTTTTTATATTTAGCTTCATTTAAAGAATAAAGAATTGAATTTTATAAAATTGGTGAAAAAATAAAATCTTTAATATTGATTCATTTCAACTAATTTTAATAATAAATGATTATCAAAAGTTTTTTTTTTTTATTTTAAATTATTATTGACTAATAAATATCTTAAACATTGTTAAATAATACTATTTACACATTAAAATAAATAATACTATTTATTACATTAATATGATACACTTTGATCTTTTTACATCTTATGATAATGTTTGTTTTTTTTTCTTTAATTGAAACCTACTATAAGACACTCGTAGTGTTGAAATAGTAATCCAGAAAAATATATTTATAGTTTGAAAAATGAAGGTAATAACCTTGTGCTATGAGACTTTGATGCTAGGAGTGCAACTAACCAAGCTATTCTTTTAAGCAATTGTTCCAACCATAATCTTTTATGGCTAGTTGAGTACCTTCTTTTAGCTAATAGATACAAAAGAAGTTACGATGACCTAATAGTTAATGAAGATTTGAAGCTAATGGAGTAATGAAGTGACCAAAGTGCAACAAGATGACTTGTATTCATGGGCTAGGTAGTAGTGTTGTAGATTATGTGATATCTTGTATTCATGGGATAGGTAGTAGTGTTGTAGATTATGTGATATCTAATATCCTCATTTCCAACCAAATAGTAACTTTTGACCTTTTAAATGACCATGAACCCAACTCTAATCATAGACGTTTAACCCTGACTCTAAACTTTGTCATGCCGCCATTGAAGTGAATTCTAATAATCAGAGGAAACTTCTCTTTGAAAAAATTAAAGTTGACATTTTCTTAAAGTATTTAAATAATGAATTACATCTCCTAACTTATAAGGACAACATTGAAGGCCTCTATCATAATTTTACAAGTACATTTTCGACTTCTTTTAACAAGTTCTCTTTTGCGGTGTCGTGTAAAAAGAATAATAGGAAAACCAACCCTTGGTATGATAAAGAATGTAAAATTGCTAGGAAATCCATTAGGGATGCTTCTAATAAGTCCTTAAAAATCTATAAGATCAATACGCACCAATCCCTAATTAAAATGAAAAAAAATACTATATCAATAAAAAGAAGGAGCATCTTTCGCAACTATCTAAGATTGATCCTAGGAAATTTTGGAGGAGAATTCTAATCCGAAATACTAAAGAAAATAATATGATTCCCTTAAGGGACTCAAATTCCTACCTTAAAAGTGTTTACGAGTTCCCTAATTCAATGGACGCCATTCATATTGTCCCTACAGAGGGTGAACCTTTTTCTCTAGATGACATAGAGTTTGTAGCTAAGTGGCTTGCAAATGAGAAAGCTAAGGACATTGAAGGCTACCAAGAAGAATTTTTTAAAATCGAAGGGCCTATCCTCATCCCTCACATACACAATCTCTTGAATTTAAGAGTCGAGCAAGGATTTCCTAAACCATGGACGCAAAGCCTCATTGCTCTTACTTTAAAAATGGGGATAGAAACATTCCCTCTAATTATAGCACCATTATGATTAGTCTGCTAATATGATTAGCCCAATTTTAGTTTGTGAAAAGAAGATTAACCTTTGGATAGAAAGTCGTGGTAAAAGAGATAAAGGCCAGGTCAGGATTAAGAGATATCATTCAACTATGGACCATCTTGCTACATTTAAGCTCGTTGTAGAGGAGTTCAGGAATACTTAAACCAATATTTTTTTTCTGTTGACTTTAGAAAATATTTTGACACGGTTTCCAGGAAAAACTTTTGGGATAGGTTGGAAGAGATAAAGTTCCTTTCGATTTGAGGGTTGCTACAATATGTTTGTATGATAATTTTATTTCAAAGTTTAATAACATTAAGGGATGGTGGAATGAAATTAATTGCAATATTGGAGTCAAGCAAGGATGTCCCTTGTCTCCTACCCTTTTTGGCATTTACATTGACAAGTTAGAATATTGCTTGGAAGAAGCAGGTTGTGTCGGCCCTACTTTCGTTGGTATATTCATCAATCTTCTTCTTTATGATGACAATATTGTTCTTATGGCGAGGATTCCCCGTGATCTTGGAAAGTAACTAAGAATCCTCAAGGTTTTTTCCTCCAATATGGGTATCATTGTTGATACTGACAAGACTAAGGTCATGATCATTAAATCCAATAATACTACTTATGATACCTTCGAATATGACAAAAAAAACTTGGAGGAAATGAATTCCTACGATTATCTTGGAATCGATATTCACCGCAGGCCCAACTAGAATTATAACATTAAGAAAAGGATTATTGTGGGATTGAAAGCTTATTATGTGCTTGAAAATAATTGTAAATCGATGGATCTTTGGATTTGGGATAAGAAAAAGATCTTATTTGAGACTCTTGTTACGCATGTTATTCTATATGGGTGTGAAGTTTGGGGATGCAGTATCTCTCATGAATCCTAGAGAAAGATGGAGAAAATCCAAAAGAATTTTATAACCTATAATCCCAAAATTAAAAGAAATACAGCCTATCCCATCCTCCTCTTAGAGGCAATCCTTTCCCCCATTGAGAGAAAAACTATGTATAGATACCTAACGTGTAAGAAAAAGTTAAATAACATGGAAGAGAAGAAACTTGCTATTGCTTCAAATTCCGACCATAACCACCTTCGAATCAAGTGGTGTTGGCATAAAGATGTCCAATCTTGAATAATCCATTGGGGAATCATGGAAGAGACCATTTTGCAGAATAAGGATACTATTAAAAATATCATTAAATCAAAATTTAAAGAGAAAATGTGATGTGATAAAGGGTTAGAGGAAAAAATAAAATTAAGGTATTATAAAGAGGTAATAAATTACCTAAGCTAGAAGATGAAAAATATCTCTATTTTGACAACTGAAAAGAAAAAAAAAATTCTAAGATAAGAACAAATTCTCACGAGCTCCATAGTGAAATTGGGTATTGGTCAATTCCTAAAATTCCCTAGGCTAAAAGAGTGTGTCACCTTTGTGAAACTAACAAGGTTGAAGATGAAAAGCATTTTCTCTTAGATTTTTCCAACTTATACCGAGATTAGATCTCAATTTCAAAATATTTGTTACACTACCAACCTCCCTAACCTTTTAACTCAACAAAACTATGGTGATGTTGTAAATCTTCTCTTAATGTTTTTCGAACATAGAAAAAAATTTATATAGAATTGCAAGTAATTCCCTACCCTCTTAAGGTATGATAGACCAATTCGATTTTAGTGGATGTTAGTCATCATCATCATCAATTTTCATAAACCTTACATTAAAACATATCTGAATGCACCCTTAAATCGTATGTCTCCTTACATTAATTTGAGTGGAAAATACACAACTTTGCATAGTGTCATTTGTTATACCATCAAAATCCTCTAATGTTGATTTTACATCACCATTGTGTCATTTGCAAGTTTCTTATGTCACTAGTGTGTCATTTGTATATTGTTGTCATATGGGTGTCATTAACGTTTTATTTCTATCATTGGGCATCATATTTCCATGTGTCAATATTGCATCAAGTGTATTGTTATTTATGTTACCTATCTTAACACAATATATAATGTCAACCTTTTGCATTGTGTTTCTATCCTTGTTGTCTCTTGAACATATTATTTGCATCATTTTTTCGCCTTCTGCATTATTTGAAAACTAGGTGTGTTGTTTCATCAATTTTGCATCGGTTTCAGATTAGTTTCATTATTGTTATAACTTGAGTGTATTAATAGTGTGTGAATTACTAATTGCAATAATTTAATCAAATATATCTAAGGAATCAAAAAAATGCCCACAACTAACTGCTGCAACTAGGGTTTAGGTGTTGCCAAGGAGTTTCGGCTTCCTCCATGAGTGTGCTTGGGGGCGGGGAGTCGGCTCCCCCCCCTCCCTTCACTATAGATGAGGCATTCAGGAAACTTGTCAACATATTAGATAAGAAAACCTCCCCACCTAAAGTACCAAAGTTCATCAAAAAACTCGACGCAATCCTAGAAATAACACTACTAGTGGAACAACCCATCAAAATCACCCTGGCTCTAGAAGAAAGAGGATTAGTTGGCCAGTTTATGGGTTTATGGCCTTCGACAAAGACTATGGATGACTAGATTCAGAGGAAATGGAGACCCCAACTCCAACACAACATCACCTGCTACTCGGTGGGAAGAGGCTTCTTCATATTTGAATTCATTTTGAAAGAAGACCGAGATATGATCTTCAGAAGCGGACCTTACTTCATGGGTACCCAAGGTCTATATCTCAATAAATGGATGCCTGACTTTGATCCGTCTGTAGACACCCCAAAAGAGGTTCCAGTATGGGTTAGACTACCAAATCTGCCTCCTCACTGCTCGAGCTACCAATCTCTGCAAAAAATTGGAAACGGACTAGGGAAGTTCATAGATAAAGAGAACAATAAATCCCAATACACCTGTGCCAGAACCTGTGTAGAAGTTGATCTCGAAGAAAGGCTCCCAGAAGCTGTAAATCTCACCATAGGATCATGGCAGTACTATCAAAAGCTCGACTACGAACAATTTCCATTCAAATGTAGAAACTGTCACGAACATGGCCACTTCCAGAGGAACTGCCCTAAAATACAGCCTGTTGCAAACGAAGATGTGGAAGGATGGAAGAAAGTTAAGAGAGGTAAGGGAGAGAAACCAAAAGAGAAAAAATAGTAAGGAATATACAAGCAAAACCCTTCAAGATCAGAAGCCAAGGAAGGCCTGACAAAAGCCACCGAAGAAATAGGAACTCGAGAACAAGACCCAAAGGCCACCATGGACTTCAAACTGCGATCTGATCTCCCTAACAAAGAAGACCTATTGAAAGAACAAGACAATCACATCCCCCTAACTACAAAGTAAGAAGGAGAGATGGATGACAACGCCTCAGATACAAATAGCTCCCATGGAACCCCAGAGAGACCCTCCAGAGGAAGGAAACCTAAGAAAAAGAAAAGAGAAGAGAAGTCCTACCGAGATGTAGTGCAAGTTTCACAACACACTATCCTAGAAATGATTAGTACCATATCTACAAGGAAACAACGAAGGGCCCCGAAAGGGGCCACCAACCCCCAAAATGGTAAGTAATGCAGTGCGTCTCCTGGAACTGTAGAGGGATTAGAAGTAAAATAAAGGAAGAAGCCCTGAGAGATCTGGTTCAAATGAAAAAGCCTGAAGTTATACTAATCTAGGAGACTAAGCTAGAGGAAAGATGTAAGTGCTAGAGGTGCCTCTGGAGGAATAGGCACTTTCTGGGACAACTAAAAAATGGATTTGATTGAAGAAGAATGCAACACAAATTGGATCTTCACCAAACTTCTCCATAAAGACTCGGACCACCAGGTAAGTCTGTTTAATATCTATGTCCCTGTATTACTGTCAGAAAAGAAGACTTGCTGCGATTCGCTAAAATCTTTCCTAAGCAGGCATGCCACTGAAAATATAGTGATCATCGGCGACCTCAATGTAACCCTCTCTGCTGTGGAAAAAAAAGGAGGCTCACTAGTCCGCGACCCAGCAAGAGAGTGGGTGGAAGACCTTATGATAGACTGGGATCTGGAGGATGTCAAGCCCTCCCGGGGGAAATACACTTGGTCCAACAAGTGCTTAGGCCCAAGACACATTGCAGCCTATCTAGACAGATTCATAGTTCAAACCTCTTTTCTGACCCTTGGCCTCCTAGCCACCTCGAAAATCCTTCCACACTATACCTCAGATCATAAACCCATCCTGATAACTCTTGACCCTGGAGAAAACCTGGGACCTATCCCATTCCATTTCAGCCCCCTTTGGACAAATCTAGAAGGATTCCAAGAGGTCGTCTCTGAGTCCTGGAATACAAAGACCACTGGCTCCCTTTTCTACGTCTGGGAAGAAAAAATCTGAGTGCTAAAAAAGGAACTCAAAGCCTGGGCAAAAAATATTCAATCCCCTTTCTTAAGCCTTAATATTGGCACATTACCCCTTAATTGGGGCATATTAGATTAGTAATGTTATTTTATTTATGTCGGATTTAGGCCATTAGTTGTAATTATACCTCATAATCTCCTATATGTACCAAGGAGACATTT
>ML808921.1:57244-79243 GCA_009831015.1 Picea engelmannii | reverse complement strand
TGACTTCCGTGCCCTCAAAAAACTCACCATTAAAGACAAATTTCTCATTCATGTCATTGATGACCTCTTGGATGAATTAAGTGGCACCCACTTTTTTACTAAACTTGATCTTCGTTCTGGCTACCACCAAATCCATATGAAAGAGGCAAACATTCCTAAGATTTCCTTTAGAACTCGTAAGGGACATTATGAGTTTTTTGTCATTCCCTTTGGATTTTGTAATGCTCCCTCCACTTTCTAGAACCTCATGAATCATGTCTTCCGTCCTTTTCTCCGTCATTTGTCTTAGTTTTCTTTGATGGTATCCTCATCTACAAAAAACACTGCACAACCCATCTTTCTCATGTCGATCAATTTCTCCTTCTATTCTCTCAGCACCAATGTTTCCTCAAAAAATCTAATGTTCTTTTGGCACCTCAGAAGTTGAGTACTTGGGTCATCTTGTTCGCAAGGCCCGAGTCAGGGTGGATCCTAAAAAGATTGAAGCTATGCAAGATTGGCCTCACCCAAAGAATCTCAAAATCTTGCATGTATTTCTGGGTTTAACAGGTTATTATTACAAGTTTGTTAAGAATTATGGAAAGATTGTGACAACTCTCATTGCACTCCTTAAAAAGAATTATTTCATTTGGACTCCAACAGTTGCTGAGGCTTTTCAAACCTTGAAGATGGCCATGTCCTGGCCCTTCCTGATTTCACAAAGTCCTTTGTCATGGAATGTGATTCTTCCGGGAAAGGAATTGGTGTTGTCCTTATGCAAGAGGATCGACCTTTGGTGTTTTCCTTATGCAATAGGAAGTGTTAGTACATTGGAAAGATACAACTCTAGAAGATGCCACTTGGGAACCAGCTACCATTCTGCAACAATTTCCCGATCTCAAGCCTTGAGGACAAGGTTGTTTTTAAGGGGGAGGACATGTTAGGGACCAAATCCCTCACATGGGTAGAATAATATATTTCCATGTAATAAAGGTTAATATTAATACGACCTAGAAATAAGGAAGAATAAGTCCAATGTAAGAAGACCTAATAGATGCTTTCGATTCTAGAAGGATCTTCCTCTAGATGGTTCTTTTGATAGACATATTTAGTATAAATAGGAGTCGAGGGTATGTGAACTTTTTTCTTGGATATTATTGTAATGGAGCTCTTCTCTACTAGAGGTTTCCCCCTCGAAGAGGCAAGTCAACATTGCTCTCGGTAATCAAAGTGTTATTTCTAGTATTATTCTTGCATCATTTTGGTATTATTGTGGTGTTGTTTTGGTTATATTGTTGTTCATCTGCCATTTCTAGATATTTATTTATGTTCTGCATACTTTTTATATCTAGAATATTACAGATAAGAAAAAGCTCATCTTTGAGACTCTTTTTACGTCTGTTATTATATATGGGTGTGAAGTCTTTGAATGAAGTATCTCTTGTGAATCTTGAAGAAATATAGAGCAAATCCAAAAAACGTTTATAACCTATAATATCAAAATTAAAGGAAATATTCCCTATCCGATCCTCCTCTTAGAGGAAATCATTCCCCCCATTAAGAGAATGATTATGTATAGATACCTAATGTATAAGAACAAGTTAAATAACATGAAAGACAAGAGACTTCCTAAAATTGCTTCCACTTCTAGCCATAACCACCTTCGACTCAAGCAACGTTGGCATAAAGATTCCCATTCTTGGCTAATCCATTGGGGAATCATGGAAGATAGCATTTTGGAAAATACGGATACTATTAAAAATATCATTAAATAAAAAATTAAAGAGAAAATGTGATGTGATAAAGATTTAGAGGAAAAAATAAAATTAAGCTATTATAAGGGGGCAATCAGTTCCCTAATTTATAAGATCAAAATTATCTCTATGTTTTGACAGGTGTAAAGAAAAAAAAGCATTGTTAAGATATGAACAAATTGTCACGATCTCCATAGTGAAACTAGGCATTAGTCAATTCCTAAAACACCCTCGGACGAAAGAGTGTGTCATATTTGTGACACTAAGAAGGTTGAATATGAAAATAACTTTATCTTAGATTTCCCAACCTATACCTAAATTAGATCTCAGTTTCAAAATATTTGTCACACTACCAACCTCCCTAACCATTTAACTCAACAAAACTATGGTGATCTTGTAAAGCTTCGCGCAATGTTTTTCGAACATAGAAACAAAATTATAAAGAATTTCAAGTAATTTCCTACCCTCTTAAGGTCTAATAGACCAATTCAGTCTTGGTGGATGTTAATAATCATCATCATCATCATCATCATCAATTTGCATCAACTTTGCATTAAAACATATATGAATGCACCCTTAAATTGACTTTCTCCTTACGTTAATTACACATCTTTGCATAGTATCATTTTTTATACCAACGAAGGCCTCTAATGCTGAATTTACATCATCATTGTGTCATTTGCAAGTTTCTTATGTCACTAGTGTGTCATTTTTATATTGACATCATATGGTTTTCATTAATGTTTTATTTCTATCATTGGGGCATCATTTTTCCATGTGTCAATAGTGAAACATATTTGTTGTTATATATGTTACATATCTTAACACAATATATAATGTCAACCTTTTGCATTGTGTTTGTCCTTGTTGTCTCTTGAACATAGTGTTTGCATGATTTTTCCTCTTTTGCATCATTTAAAAACTAGGTGCGTTGGTTCATCAATTTTTCATCGAGTTCGTATTAGTTTCATTATTTTTATATCTTGAGTGTATTAATAGTGTGTGAATTATTAATTGAAACAATTTAATCAATATTTAATATTTTAATGATATTAATTCAATTATTAATAATTAATTAATATTATATAATATAAATTAGCCCTCAAGGGTGAAGAGCAATTGGAAATAGCATAAATGTGAAGGAAGTTTTTTATGTGAGGTTACAAGTTTGAAACCCCCACCTTATCTTGTGTGTTGTGTAGTGGGCACCATAGCACACCTGGAGGTTATAGTGGTAGTAGTCGGAATTGACTCTGTGTCAAATGAGTATGAGCCTGAACCAGTTGTTGATTTCGCCAGACAAAAAAAATAATGTTATATAATATTAATTTAATTATTATTATTATTTCTCATGGGGGATTCACCTTGTTGACCAATATCTTATCATGTTCATTCATAAATGGGGTTTTTAAATTGTGAAAAGTAGAGACAACATATTGTACGTATTGGGGTGGGGCTATGAGTATAGTGGGGTTTATAAGTATTTGGAGTCTAAAAAGGGGTATCTAGTAAAAATATGGGTTTATTTTATTGGAAATATGTATTGGGAGGGGGGTTCAACAAAATTATTTTTGGTGGGATTTATTAATATCTAGTTAAATTAAGGGTATTATTTAATATCCCACGAATGTAGGTGCTATGTCACAAGTTCATTAAGTGATCACCATATGTTTTTTCTGAAATAATGCGCACTAATATGAACTGGAAGAGAAGCCAATGTACCATAGTGGTGGTCTACAGAGATATGGGCACACACAGACACTTACTGAAGTTAACTACCACTTAGTCCTAGTTAACTAGTCATGCAGTCTTCAATTAACTAAGTCACACATGTGGAAGTGAGAGAATCACATGCAACTGGTGGTGATAAAAATGAGGTTTCCATTCATGAGTGACTTCCACTAATCTAACTAAGTGTAACTAAATTTAACTGACTCTAAACTGAAGATAATATTCTCCTAGAATGTAGGAGAGGTTCCAAAAAAATTGGAGACCTTCAATAATGACTAATAAACATAGTAAAATAAGGAAAAATATCATAGGTGTGTGCAATATCTCCAACAAATATGTTTTTCTTAGTGTGTTTCTTCAGTATGCATTAATATGTGTTTTAATGTGATGGTCACTATATGTTACAGACATAGAGTGATATGATGGCTCATATCCTCCTCGATCTTAATGACTACATTGATTTGTGGCTTAACACCGGATTAGTCCCTGATCTCTATTTAAAGAGCATGGAGGGTAATTTTTTGATGATCGATTTAAAAAACTCTTTGTAATATTTTTCTTTTGCATTAATATATTTCCTCAAGTGGCCATGTTGGTTGGGGTTGTGGATGTTTCCCCACAAGG
This sequence comes from Picea engelmannii, assembly GCA_009831015.1. Lineage (NCBI taxonomy): Eukaryota > Viridiplantae > Streptophyta > Pinopsida > Pinales > Pinaceae > Picea > Picea engelmannii. The sequence goes on along the minus strand of ML808921.1, from coordinate 75,155 downwards.
GTTTTATGATGTAAAAAAATCATTGTGTTGATATTTTATCTCGTTGTGTGATTGGTTACTTAAGGTTTTCATCCCTTGTTGCAATACCTATGTTTTCGAACATGGTATCAAAATGCATTTGAATACTTGAACCCATTGTCGATAGAGATCTTGAAGATATTTTTTCCACATCTTTGGTTTCTACTATTTCTATACACTTGTGTGCCTAGAGGATTGTTCCATGGCATTCATAGTGCTCATTTCAATTAGGAACTCTTTTTTTTTCAATCGAAAAGAATTCCATTTTCCAAAGATATGACCATTTCAGTCAGATTTGGAAGTATAAATCCTAAATACTCCTCTTTCAAAATATTTACAGATATCGTATTTCAGTTTTCTATTTTTTTTTCTACATTACTACTCTTTTCGATCTGTATATGCTCTTTTCCCTATGCTTTGTGCGATCTCAACAAATAAAAATAGAGAGGAAAGTTTTTTCTTATCTGTGTATTCTCTTTGTCGTGTGCTTTGTGCGATCTTGACAAATAAAATAGAGAGAAAACTTGATTTTTTGGGGTAAGCTAACTGATATCTAACCCTTGTTTTTGTTGAGAAGTGAATTTTTTTGTGTGTGAATGCATGAAAATAATTTTTTTGAGCACACACCTCAAGGTCGTCTTCCACAATACCACCCATCATTCTTCTTAAGATTATAATGTGTTCTTGCACTAGTTCATTTTGTTAAAAGTTGTTTTACTTAGTAAGAGGTCTTGAGTTAAAGTGTCTTTATTTTGTTACTTTTAGAAAAATTTCATGCATTCTTTGTAAAATGTATTTCACTAAATTATAAAAGTGAATCACTATAAGTAGCTTTAATGTTTATTTTTAGTTACTTTTTCCATGCAACTTTAATTTACAAAGTAATTGTATTCTAAAAGTGTTTCTCGCTTACGCTATAAAAGTGGGCCATTTCATAAGTAACTTATTTGTAAAAGTGAGGTTATAAGAAAGTTAGTGAAGGAGGGGTATCACCACACCGACCAACTTCTACTTCCCACATGGCTCGTTGGTTACTATTTATTCCTTTTTGCATAAAGGGCATAACTTTCACATCGAAGGTCCATTTACAGTGTTGTTTTTTTAAATAACCTATTTTTTTCAAGAGATTTCCATCAAAACCATCAATTTCATATTTCAAATCCATATTATTTGCATATTTGAGATGGAATCTTCTAGTGATCTTAGTCTTAGCAATACCGAATACTTCTCATGGAAATCCTATATGGAGGATGTATTAAGAAGTAAAGGTTGGTACTAGATTACCTTGGGAAAATACCAAGAACCCACTTATGATGAAAAGAAAGTCAAAGAGGATAATAATAATTATGAAGCGTGTGGACTAATCAAAATTCCCATCTCTCTTGATATAAAGTTTCACCTTCAAGGAAATCATGACCCAGATAAATCTTGGGAAAAAATTTAAGTTGTGTTTGGTAAAAACAATATTTTTCGAGCCCACTAAATAGAAAAACAGTTAATGAGTTTAAGTCACAATGGTTTTTATTGCATTGACTATTATTTATCTAAGTTCAAAACACTTATACTTTTATGTATAGACTGAAAAATAGATCTTAAGGAAGAATGATTCATCTATATTTTTGTTTCTAATATTGGTAGTGCATATTATGTGTTTGTATCTACCTTTTATGCCACCGTAGAAGCTCTAGGAAGAGCTTACCAAACTCCCTCTCTTGAGTCATTTTATGATTATTTGGTTAGAGAGAAATATAATCTTGTTCAACTTGGAGTGATCATCATTGTCGATACATCCAATAGAGCCTTAGTGGTCCAACACAAATATAAATACAAGAATCCTAAGAAGCAACATCATTCCCACAACAACAAGAAAAACAAGGGTCTCAAACCCTCTCAACCATCTTCTTCTCCTAATGGTGACAAAGGAGAAAATTAAAAAAGTAAGAAGACCGATAGACATTGCAACTTTTGTGGGAAAGATGGTCATGCAGATTTTAAATGTTTTAAAAAGATGGAAGTCTTAGAAGAAACAATGAAGAAGCAAAACATCAATATTGATTCGTCTTCTTCTTCTTCTAGAAATGCACTTTCTACTTCTAGTGTCTCCTTCAATGAAACTTCTACCTCCTCTTTTGATGAGTGTTTTATTGATTGTGGAGAATCTTATCATATGTCTAATGATAAATCCATATTTTCTTCTCTAAAAGAATGTAACACCAAAAAATTATTTGTTGGTGATGATAGATCTCTTAGTGTTGTAGGGTTTGGAATAGTTCAGGTAGATAATGGTCATTTCAATGATTTATTATGTGTTCCAATTCTTTCCTGCAACCTTCTATCAATGTATCAGATCACTCATTTAGGTGAAATTAAATCGTAGATTTTTCACCTCGCCAAGTTGTAATCAAGGATTTAAAATATCCTAAGCATGTCCTTGCAACTGGAATTTTTTATGATATTACCAAGTTGAATAAATTTGATAGCTTTGGGTCATCATCTTTTCCATTAGTTTTTGTTTCTCATAGAGATGACTTGAGAAAAATTCAGCATGAGTGGCCTGGTCATCTAAACTATCACTCATTTCAACATCTATCTGATCAACACATGGTGATTGTTCTTCCCCTTGTTTCTTGTAGAGATGTTTTTTGTGTTGGTTGTTTTCTTCACAAACATCATCGAGATAGTTTTGAAAAATGTACCTCTTGGCACACCTTGGCCCATTTGCAACTTGTTCACAATGATTTGTGTGGTTCACTTTCTTCTTCTTTTTATGGGTGCAAGTATTTCTTAACTTTATTGATGACTTCTCCAGACGCACTTGAGTTTACATATTAAAACTTAAGATATAAGTTTGTGACAATTTTTTATCCTATATGATCCTTGTAGAAAATAAAATTGGATATCAAGTTCAAAAATTTTAAAAAGATAACGGAGGAGAATATGTGAATAATAAATTTACAAGTTACTGCACTAGAAAAGGAATTCAAATGAAACACAATGTTCCATACACACCACAACAAAATGGTTTTTTCGAGAGAAATAATCGCACATTTAAAGAAATGGATTATTGTATGATCCAATATAAGGGATCAAGTATAATTTATTGGGTGAAAGCCATCAATTATGCAAATTAAATAGTCAATCACACTCCCACAAAGGATCTAAAAATATAACACCGGAATAAGCATGGAATAATATTAATCCAACTGTAATCCAGTTCCATGTATTTGGTAGTGTAGAATGGGATCACATTCCTGTTGAGAAAAGGAAAGATTTACAGCCTAAAAGTGAGAAGTATTTTTGTTGGATATTTTGAAGATGTCAAAGGTTACAGACTTCTTCAACCTCATTCCAATGAAATTATTATTAGAATAGATGTAAAATTTGATGAAAATATCTTGACCTGCAAGCCTAATTTAGTGTTTGTACCATCTTCAACCTACCCACCATCTTCGACATTTATGTCATCTTCTATCCCTATTCTAGTTTCTTCTTCTTTATTTGATGAAAGTGAGGATGAAAATACACCTCCTTCTGCTCAACTTCCTCTATATGAGTCCATTCCATTGAACATGAACATTCACCAACATCACCACTTCCCATATAGGTCCATTTAACATAAGAATTAGTTGGTGATCCTACCGATCAACATCAGACACGTTCATAGTTCAATTGAGCCTCTTCTATTTAGGCTCAAGTTTCAAAGGCATGATCCGTAAACATTTTCATAATCTTTAACTCATCCATATCAAGACACAATAATGAATGAAGAGTATCTATATTTAATCGAGAACCTTGAGATATTGTACCACTTTCTAAAGTAATAAATCTTGTTAGATGTAAATGAGTGTATAGAACTAAGTATGCATCAGATGGAAGTGTTGAAAGACACATGGTCTAGCTAGTTGGAAAAGGATTCTCTAAATATGAAGGAATATACTATAATGAAACCCTTTCCCTTATATCTAAAATGAATTCCATTCACCTTGTTCTATCCCTTGTTGCCTCACATAAATGGGAGGTCCATTAGATGTATGTTAAATCCTCCTTCTTGCATGGGGATTTGCAAGAAGAAATATACATGGAACAACCTCCTTTCTATGTCTAGAATGAATCTAACCTTTTTTTTTCACCTTAAGAAATATATTTAATGTATTAAGAAAGCTCCTCGATCTTGGTATTCCAAAATGGAAATATTTTCTCTTGACACCAACCTCTCTAAATGTCATTCTGACTGAAATGTCTATACCAAGAAAGTAGGAATCCATATCATAATACTTTTTCTTTATGTTGATGACATTATTCTAATTGGTATTGATCCTAAAATTCTAACCCATGTGAGATACAACCTTAAAATGAATTTTGAAATGACAAACTTAGGATATTTGCACTATTTCATTGGCCTCCAAGTATTGCAAACCAAGGAAGAAAATTGTCTTTCCCAGTATAAGCATACTTGTGACCTCTACATAGCTTTCACATGTAATATTATAAACCATCCCCTTCTCCCTTTTAGTCTAGAGTCAAACATGTTTCCACCTGTAATTTTCCCAAATTTGATGCCAGTTTGTCCCATCAGTTAGTTGGTAGAATTTTATATTTGAATCATACCCGACTTGATATTTCATTTTTTTTTAGTATTGTTTCCTGGTATATGAAAACACCCCATGAAATCCCTTGGAAAGTAGATAAAATGATACTTCTCTATGTATAGGGTACAATTCAATTCAAGATACATTATAGTTAAGGGGGGGCTCATTTATTGGTTGATTTCATTGATTCAGATTGGGTTGACGACCCTGATGATTGGAAGTACACTACATGTTATGTTTTTAGATTTGGTTATTTACCTGTCCCTTGGGATCATAAGAAACAATAATATATTTATCTTTCTTTAGCAAAAGAAAAGTATCGAGTAGTGTGTAATGAAAATCAAGAAGCCTTGTGTATTCAAACGTTTCTTTCAGGGTTTGTATTCTAGTAGAAACATTTGACCACCCTCTAGTGTGACAATCAAAGTACCATCAAGCATGCCAAATATATGGTTCAAAATCAACACAACAAACACATCGAGCTACATAAGGGCTTCATCATAAATCTCATTCATGATCAAGTTATTGAATTTCTCTTCTACCCTACAAAATATCAGGTTGCAGACATTTTCACAAAGTCTCTTACATAAGTGAAGTTTTCCAACGTCCAATCTATGTTAGGAGTTCGATAATTTGTCATTAACATGGGGTGGGTTGTAATGCCTCCTTCCTTATCCTATTGTGTCACCTTTGTAAATCCTTCAATCATATCCCAAGTTATTCTTAAGGGGGGATGTTAGGATATTTAGACACTTAGGAGCTCGTTAAGATCAAATTGATCTAATGTGTCGTTAGGTTAAAGTGTGTTTTGTTAGTATACATTTGTAATTTGATGGTCATGATATGTTCCTGACATAGAGTGATATGAAGGCTCATATTCTCCTTGATATTAACAAATACATTGATTCATGACTTAACACTTGATTGGTCCATGATCTCTATTTAAAGATCATGGAGAGTCATTTGATAATGATCGATTATGAGAAATTTTCTATAATATTTTTCTTTGGCATTAATAAATTTCCTCAAGTGGCTCTGTTAGCTGGGGCCATGGATGTTTCCCCACAAGAATTTTATCGTGTAAAAACATTGGTGTGTTGATCTTTGATCTAGTTGTCTGAGTGCTTACTAAAGGTATTCATCCTCTATTGCAATGCATGTGTTTTTGAATAGATTTCACTTCATCCTACAACAACAACGCTCTTTGAATATAGTTGAGGGTTTCCACACCCTTGATTCAATTTAATTACATTGTTGCAGAATTTAAAAAAAAAATGGATAAAAACCTATAATGAAAACTAGAAATGGTGTTGCAGGCCATGAAAAACTTTGAAAACCAAAAACAATGATATTTTCCATGGAATTTTTTTTTGTGATGAAACTAGGTAATGGCATTACAGATCATATAGAATATTGAAAACAAGCGATGATAAGCTCCTCTATAGAGAAAAAAACTAAATTCTTAATAATAGTTGCATAGTTGATCTACAACCTTCTATGATCCGGATTTATGTAGGAACACAATGAAATACATAAATACACATAAACGCAAAGATGCAATGGAAATAAGACTTCATTTCATTAATAACAAATGACTGAAATATGCTTACAGACAGAATGGAAATAAGCTAGCTAGGGCGCTGGTAGCTTATCTCTNAGAAGAGATGTGGTTGCTACTCGCATCCATGAGAAGATGATTACAATGAGGCTCTAGAGGCCTTTTTACAATAGACGAGAATGCCAAAAGTCATAGACATCCAAAAACCTAACCCTAGGAGATGAAGCGCCAAAATTCATGTGGGCCCTGTTTGGGTAAGTTAGTACATCAACTTCCCGGGGTCGTAACTTTTCCATACGATCTCCGTTTTAAGCGTGTGATAGCTCGTTGGAAAGGTATCATCAAGGAGATTCATTTTGGGGTATCAATCATGCCTTTGGATATCATTGAGAACCTATATCTCAAAAAACCTTCATTTAGGCCCTCAACATAGCCCCGGAAAAGGTGGGTGGCCACCGATATCCACCTGGATCATTCTACTACATAAATATTTTTTATCCATTTTGTATTTCTATGTAATTTCTCAGCAGGACCTTACTCTTGCCAACTTATTTTGAAATTTTTCTTGTGTCATTGACTTTCTCTACAAAACGATTACTACTTTCCAATTCTGCAAGAAGTTGTAGCACTTCTCCAATGTCATTGGAACGCATGGAAAGGATGTCCACTACATCATGAGTGACCATGAAAAAAACTTCAACCTTGGGTTAGGTATTTCAAACTCTTCCTGTAAATTTTGTTGGACAATTGGTTTGGAAAATTGGTTTTCATTGATTTCAACCCTCATATATTCATGTCAAACCTTGTATATTGATGTCAATATTCAAAGAAGTATGGAATCCCTAGACATGTGGTTGATATTGATGGTGATTTAGTCCCCATTGATGGAGTCATTGATGTTAGAATATGTGTTGGGTGCATTTGATGAAGTTTACATGAATCCCATAGGTGTGGTTATGGTACCCGAATTTGGTTGAGTAATATGGACATGAAGGACAATGTAAATGAAGGTAAGACACTCATATATGGATAATCATTTCCCTATAATTTTCGATGATAGGTGGTGCACAATGTGATTCCTCACACTTAGGGAGATAAGGCCTTGTGAAGTTGAAAGCCTCGAAGAATGGTCAAGAAGCCCCTAGTTGTTTACAATTCATTATTGAAAGGGTAATGTGGTTGTGACAATAAAGTACTAAAATCCCCAAGATTAAGGAAAAAGGTTACTATGAAAAAATATATAAACACCTCAAGGAGTCTCTCATAAATAAACACACACTTACATTGAATATTTATCTTGTGAATGTTATGGTCTAGTGATTTTAGTTTATTGGTGGATCTAACACAAGTCCAACGCAACAAGGAAAGTGCAAGGAAAGAGTGAAAGCTTTGGAGCTGCAAAGTGCTAGCATTTTTCTGTAACCCTAATTTGGCAGACACTCGCACGTCAGCTTGAGGGTGTCACATGAGGCACACCCATGGGTTTCTTAAGGGATTTCAAGAGAGGCCCTGTGTGACAGATAATATTTTTCCCATGAGGACAAGACAGATTTGGAGGAAATGTTGATATTAGGATGTTGAAGGTTTTGGAAGAGTTACATGTCAGTATTACAATACAACAAGTCAAATACAGGTTATAGGTATGCTTATGTGATTATATATTATGCTTGGTGATGGTATGGTACATTCTTGAGAGGCATGTATTGTTGATGCATGGTACATATTGGTGATATTGGTATGGTACATTGATTAATAGAACATCTTGGTTGTATTGGTATCTTGGTATCTGGTTGGGTTACATGGTGATGATGTTATATGCTTGAAGATTATTCTTGGTATAATCTTGATGCATTGTCACATCATGTATGGTTGTAATTGATGTTAATACATTGTTGAAGATTACACTTGGTATATGATAACACATGTATGAGATACTTCTCTTGGTGATGTTGGTCTTTGGTTGAGGTACACCATTGATATTACTTGTTTGGTATATCCTTTGGTATATGTTGTATGACATGATTGAGTGATATGGTATATGGTTGAGATATATTGTTGGTACATGGTATGGTACATTTGTTGATGTACATGGTTGATACATGGTATGGTACATGATTGATACTTGGTATGGTGTTTATGTACATGGTTGATATTGAGGCATATGGTATAGTTTATGGTGCATGGTTGATGAACGACTTGGCACATTTCCGGTGCATGGTTGATGCATGATTTGGTACATGTGTTGGTGCATGGTTGATTCACAATTTGGTACAGGTGTCGTTGCATGGTTTATACACGTTTTTTGGTACATGTTGTGGTACATTATTGATGCTTGGTATGGTACAGGTTGATGGTTTGGTACATGCTTTGGTACATGGTTGAGTAACATATCTTGTGATGGTATGTTGGTGATATTGGTACATGCTTGGTAGAGGAATGCATTAGTGATGTTGGACATCTATTTGAGAGGTTTCCTTGGTATATGATCCATGTGAGAGGATCTGGTTGAGTATTGGTGATAGTGACAGGTTGGACAGATTGACAGTGACAAGTTGGATAGAGTAATAGGTTGACAGGTTATAGGTTAATGTGAAAGTGGCAGTGACAGTGGCAGAGACAATGGTAGTGATAGTGGTAGTGATAGTTGGTATACATTTATATTTCAATGCGATAGGATGACAAAAGTAAATGTGTTTGTATCCTCCTTCCGGTTGGTTCGAGAGAACTCAGGGAGTTGGATCTTCCTTCATGTTGGAGCCTGCGAATTAGGGGGTTGTAGCCTCTTTTTGGTTGGAGCTAGAGAATTCAGGGAGTTGTAGCTTCCTTCAGGTTGGTTCTTGGAAATCAAGGGGTTGGTTCCTCCTTCCAGTTGGTGCTGGATAATTGGGAAGTTAGTGCTTCCAATGAATATATTCTTTGATATATAAGAAAGCATTTTGTGGTTTTGTCCTGTTTGGGTTTCCACGTAAATCATGGTGTACTTTGTACTTGATGTGATGTTTTTTATGTTCATATGCTCATGATATAATGATCATATATTGATGATATATTTATGATAAAATTGACATATAAATATTGTGGTTAAAAGTGGTAAAAGTGACCACACTGATTCATCGCCCCTCTAAATATTCCAACAATTGGTATTAGAGCAGGTCCCTCAAGAAAACACTTTAACCATTGGAAGGTAGATCATGGATGTCATGGATAATGACAACAAACCTAATGGAATATCGTGTTTTGATGGTCAAACTGGTCTAATGTATGCTATGTGGAACAATAAATTGAAAACATTTTTAGGAGCATAAGGATATGATGTTTGGCACTCAATTGTTACAAGATAGACTGGTCCAAAGAAGCCAAAGATTGCAGACAAGAAGGAATTGAAAAGAAACAATAAAATGGTAATGGATTTCATCTTGGAAGGATTGTGTGATTTAGTAAAAGACTGAGTGGGACAGTGTTCATCGGCTGCATAAATTTGGGATAAGATACATAATCTCTATTCCAAGGAATATCCCATCACAAAGTCGGATCCTATTAAATAAAGTGGAGGTATAGAAGAAGAGGAAATATGCTCATCATGTCAGACATATTCAAAAGAAGAATATTGTGGAGAAGGAATAATAGACCTTGAAGAAAAGTTAATCAATTCTTTAGACAAATTGACAAAAGAAATAAAGAAGAACAAGTCTCTTGAGGAACAATTAGTTAAGAATAATTCTCAATAAAGTTTCAAAGAATCCCAATAGGTCATCGTGAAAATAAAAGCTCATCTAGAAGAAGCCAGAAATATTGAAGAAACATAAAAAAAAGTCAGATCGAAGAGAAGCAGTGTTTGGAAGACAAAATAGAAACACTAGGAAATGAAGCAATGGAAGAGAAACCGTGTTTAGAATCCTAAAGAAAGGAAGCAAAGAAAAGATAAAATATTTTGACAGATCATATTAGGAAAGAACTAACAACTTAAATTATCTTGAAACAAAATTTGGTCAAGAAGAGAGAATACTTGAAAAATAAATCATCTCCTTGAAGATCCAACTTGAAGAAGCAAAGCGAACAGAAGAAGTCATGAAGATTCAGATGATGAAAAAGGAAGAAGAGGTTGAGAATCTTGAAGAATAACTTGTCACATTGAGAGACAAAATTTTCAAACTCAAAAATAATGTTAAAGAGAAAAAAGCATTCACATCATCCATAGAAAATGTTGAAGAGAAGCACTCCAAGATGCTAGAAAAGAAGAATGAGGAAAAGAGTAAGAGTTATGTAGAAGTACTCAAAGGAAGGAATCATGGTCCGCCATAATCAAAGAAAAATGATAGAGATACATCTTAAAGAAGACCCTCCACATTCAAGCCACAAATAAGCTTCAATCATGATCATAATCTTCCAAGGTAGGAATTCATAAAGACTACACCACAAAGAATATCATTCACTCCCACGTATGTAAATTTCTTTTATGGTCATTTTTCTTATTATAATAACTATGGACATAAAGTTGCAGATTGCATGGATTATGAAAGAAATGTTAAAGAAAAAAATACTTATGTGACCCCACAAAATAATGAATGTTACAAATGACACACATATGGTCACATATCTCATGATTTTAGAAGCATGATGGACACTTCCTTGATGAAGAACATTGATATCACATATAAGAAGGTTTGTAAAAGAAAACAAGAACAGGTAAAGGAAGATTAGATGAATGAAGCACACCCATAATTCATACTCTCAGGATTGGAAATAGTATGAGATAGAGAAAATTCTACAGGGGAAAAGGAAGATGTTAGATACAAGAAGGTTTGGAGAAGAAATGAAAAAACAGAAGAATAGGTGAATAAAAAATACACCCCAGAGATTGCAGGATTTGCAGTAGTGCGAGAAAGAAAGGAAGAGCAAGTTAATAAAGAACATTCCCAAGAGATTGTACTTTCAGGAATTGTAGTGAAAGATGAATCCACAGAAAGAAAGAAAGAAGTCATAATTCAGAGATATGATGAGTCTATAGACTAAGCGGAATATTACTCCACATCATAGTGGGTATTCCACCCGGCTTGGAGACTCCCAGTGAATATGAATATTAAACAATGAGATTCAATGTAGTAGCTACTATAGATCAGAGAACCATCCTGTTAGCACTGAGAGTCACCCTCAGATTATGGGAGGATAAGCCTAGTACCCATCAGAGATTTTGGTGGATGTTGGTTTTATATGAGTAGAGGTCAAAGGACAAAACTCAATATATGAATTATGTTTCAACACAGAACTGGACAAGAAATGCACAGGGAAGTGAGGGACACATTAACTTCAGTTAGTGAATTGAGTTTAAGTGTGAGAAGAGGGAAGACTTCATGAGAAAGGTGGACAATACTTCTATTGGCATCAGTCTTTCAATCATCTTGGAGAATAAAAAAATCAGACTTAAGATCACTCTTAAGCTCAAATTTCAGACACTGAAATATATCCAAACAACACAGTCACAACAACACAATGATCAAACCTACATCACAATGCAGCTACAACAACTCGACTGGATCCTCCATGCCCGAGATATTCAGTGTAAGAGGGAAAAGATAACAAGGGAGCTGACTAAAACTGGTCACGATACCATTGTAATCAAACCTAAATTAAAACAACATAACAACCCTCGACTCGATCCTCCACGTCTGATTGATTTAGCACAGTTTTTATAGAGAGATGAGAGAGGTTGACTTCTATTAATCTGAAAGTTTATAATTTGATACATAACCAGAGAAAATTTCTAGAATAAAAACATTACAAAATAGGGAGATATTTTCAACCATTTTATGACCTTAACAAAATATCAAAACTACTTGTTTATACTCAGAGCAATCCCCGACTATCAGGAGTGTGATCTGATCACTACATTGAAAACTTTGCGTTTGAGAAGTCTTATGTCAGAATATGCATGTATCCCTCTATCAAACACGAACTCAGATCAACATGGGCCTGTAGGAAAATCTGTCCATAGGGGTACCATGGGTTGACGTTTCAGTCCCCATGATCGGGCTTTCCATGCCTTCTATTTATGAAGTGAGTTGAGGTTTCAACTACCGTCTCTAATTTCATTAAATTCCTTCTCTTGGGAACTCAACGAGATTAAATGCTCAGGGGGTGGCCACATGGTTCTCTTGGATACAACGTTATATAAGAACACGGTTGTGGGGATTTCAAAAGAGGCTTGGAATCACACCACTTTTGGGCCCGAAATCCATCACCTTCTGCCACGTATCACTTTTTCCAAACCATGGTTTCATTTGCGGGACCGATTAGTAAAATCATCACCCGAGTATGTTGCGTCCTTGCAATGGACTGTGGCCGTAGATCCAGTCCTGATCTATGATCTGGGCACACTCGATAGATTTAGTGCCACTGCCAAGCTTATTCGCCTACCAACATTAGAATATGCCAAACTGTGCCTTGGGGGGGCAGGGTGCTACTTTTGACATTGAACAATACCGCATCAACAAATTAGATCTACCTCCCTCAAATCAATGACTAAGATCTTCTTCCGGTATCTGGAAAAACAAAATCTCAAAACTGCTCTACCTTTAGATGTTTTTTCCCAGAGCTATGGATCTGACGACGCATGGCCCCCTCAGATCGATAACTAATATTTCTTTTGGGTCTCCGAACTCCGGGAAAATAAAATCTCAAACCTCCTCTTCCTTCAGCTTCTTTTATCCAGAGATATGGATTTGATGACGTGTGGCCCCTAAGATTGACGGTTGATATTTCCTTCGAGTCTCCGGACTCCAAGAAAATAAAATTTCAAACCTCCTTTTCCTTCAGCTTCTTTTACCCGGAGCTATGGATCTGATGAAGTGTGCCCCCCTTAGATTAACAGTTGAGAATTACTTCGGACCTTTATCCAGAGTTCAAGGATCTATGCCATACGTCCCCTAAGATTGACAGCTGAAAAATACTTCAGACCTTTATCCGAAGTTCATGGATCTATTCCATATGTCCTCTGAGATTGATGGCTAAGAATTACTTCGGACCTTTATCTGGATTTCATGGATCTATGCCATATGTCCCTTGGATATTTCTTTAAGTAAATCCTCCGGAGCTAAGGATCTGATGATGCATGGTCCTCACAGATCGACGGTCCAGATTCAATTTGGGCCTTCAACACTTCAGTGCTTTGGGACTTTGACACTTTGGGACTTCGACACTTTGACACTTTGACACTTTTCAATGCTTAACTCCCACAATTCTTTGGAGCGTCAAAGTCCAAAGTGAGGGATCTCCCTACACGCGTCCTCATCTTTTGATGGCTCAAATTACTTTAGGAATTCGGGCTTCAACTCTTTGGGAGTTTCACGTACTTCTCACTTCGAAACTCATGAAGCTTATTTTCCCAAACACTTGTATCAACTGCCAAATGTCCCCTTAAAGATCAACAACTTATTCTCTCTTTGGGCCTTTTTCTCTGAATCTATACTTCGTGCAATTTTGGACTCCCAAATTCATGGGCATCGTCAATCTGATTTGCCTGATTGGATCTCCATCGTTGAAAGATAAACTTGTATGATTGCTTGTATTTTAAGCCCTAAATGGACTTCTTTGAACTTCTACCTTTTTCTACTGAAGCTAATTGTGCATACAATAAAATTGTGGACATAGGATGTCCCATGCATGCAAAAAGGCTTGATGGAACTTAAGAGTAAAGACTTCAAGGAGAAAATGCGATGAAGGAAGAGGAGGGGCTATGGCCAAAACCGAGATTGAAATCACTTTTAACCCCTACGATTTCATGTGATAACATCAGGATCCAACTAGGATGGAGGCCTCCCTATGAGGCCTCCAAGAACCTAACAGTTCCAGTCGCCTTATGCATTGGGTTATGGAGTCATTTTTGTAACCAACCTCAAAATACTTCCAGAAACTACCAATTTTTCAATCAACTAATTGACAAACTGTTGAAAATGCTCGAGAACAAGATTATTTTCTATACTACCCTACTCTAACCAAATTTATAACTTGATCAATTAAAAGTAGATTTCCACAGCAGCCACTCAAGTAATTTGATGACTGAAATGATCTCATCTATGCCACTGATCAATGAATAATAGAAAAAATATAGGAGCAATGACATAAGCTCCTTCATAAAACCATACTTACCTGTGAGTATCGGTGAAATAATGCAATTTGAAATTTTCAGAAAATATGAAACATATGACTCCATGTATATGGCTATAGGATCATGAATCACGTGATAGAATTATGGTTTCTTTACAAGACTAGGTTGCTCCTTTGTGAATGCCTCTCCGCTTGCAAATAAATGACCTTCTTGTTCTTTCGAAACCAACTCTTGATCATCAATAGTTGGAGTCTCATCTTCATAAGAATGATCACAAGATAATTGTACAACACGATTTAAAGCATCGTAATTACAACCAGCCAAGAACATATAGCTATCTATGCAATCAACCAGTACTACATGCTCAAAATGGTCTGCAAATTGATCATAAGATTGATATGCATTCCTTTCCATAGAAAAATCTACAAATATTGAAGAATCTGATTCCAAATGTGAATCATACCTACTTCCCTATTGTTGTTCCATATCTGATTCATACTCACTATCTTCTTTCTTGGAATCTGAAACATACTGAAAGTATTCTTTCTCAGAGTCTGAAACATACTAACAGTATTCCTTCTCAGAATCTGAAACATACTAACAGTATTCTTGCTTGGAATATGAAACATACTGACAGTCTTCTTAGTTATGTACATACAATTTTTCAATATATGCTTGCATACGAACCCCCTTGATAGCCCTGATTTTCTCTTCGACTTCTTCAGCATCTTCAAACAAGTGTCTTAAATATGAATATTTCCTTTCTCTTGGGAGAAGGACAAGCTCTAAATGTTGATCCATGGCATAGTACACCATGAAAACAGTCTCTATTGGTCTGATCTCCATAGGAATACTATGATAAACACTGTAAAACCTCTTGTTGAAGACAACCAAGGCTTCCTCTTCCCCTCTCCTTAAGGCATTAAACTCAAACCAGTATTGATCAAGGGACGTGTTCTCACCCCAACACTTTAAAAATACATTGCATAGCTCTATCCAAGAACTAATAGAACCAACTCCTGGACATTTAAACCTCACAACAACATCTCCAAACAAATATTGTGAGAACAACCTCATGGTAACATCATCGTGAACAATATCAAACTGATCAACAAAGTTCTCAAAGGCCTCCAAGTGCCTCTCAGCTATAACATGATCCTCTCTAGAAAACCGAGGAATATACTCAAAGGAATAAAGAGGATAGGGATGCAGGTGATGTGGCAGCCTTAAAGGTTTAAACGTCTTGTCTCTAATCTTAGCTTGAAAACTTGTGGTCTGAATATGGGATTTAACAAGAATATGGGAAGGTCCAACAATAATAACAAAAGGAAATGAGATATGAGAAGGATTTGAATCATTTTCAACCCCCCTCAAGGTTACAAGGTTGATCAATTTCAAGAGGAAATCCCATACAAATATCACTTGTATGAATAGGCTGAGGTGAATACAAAAGATCAACATCTACAACACAAGAAGAGGGCATGTCTTCTTCTTCCAAGGATGGATAAATAAAGGAAGGATTATTATCATCTGGATAGACAAAGTAGAGGATAATCCTCTTTATATGTAAAGGGAAAGAGAGAAATGAGTTGATAAAGAAGAACAAGATTCCATGAAGAAATCTCATAAACTGATACTTGGTCATCCCCTTCGGTATGGTCATATTTCTATCAACATGATCCTCCCTAGTGGAGTCTTTGATTTTGGAGTCACCAGGTGAAAACTGCAATATTCAATGGTACTGATTTCTGATGCACCTTCAGAATCAGAATTTCTTGGTTGTTCTATCCCAAGGAAATGTCTTCAATTTTCTTCCCAACAATAGTGCCAAGAATTTTAGCACTGAGAGCCACCCTCAGATTGCGGGAGGATAATCCTAGTACCCATCAACATTTTTGGTGGATGTTTGTTTTATATGAGTGGAGGTCAAAGGAAAAAACTCAATATATGAATGATGTTTCAACACAGAACTGGACAAGAAATGCATAGGGAAGTGAGGGCCACATTAACTTTAGTCAGTGAATTGAGTTTAAGTGTGAGAAGAGGGAAGACTTAGTGAGAAATTTGGACAAGTCTGTTATGGGCATCAAGATTTCAAGCAGCTTGGAGAAGAAATAACTCAGAGTCAAGATCACTCTTAAGCTCAAATTTCAGACACTTAAATATATCCAAACGACACAGTCACAACAACACAATGATCAAACCTACATCACAATGCAGCTACAACAACTCGAATGGATCCTCCATGCCTGAGCCATTCAGTATAAGAGGGAGAATATAACAAGGGAGCTGACTAAAATTTGTCACGATACTGGTGTAATCAAACCTACATTACAACATCATAACAACCCTCGACTGGATCCTCCATGCCCGAGTGTTTTAGCACAGTTTTTATAGAGAGATGAGAGAGGATGACTTCTATTAATCTGAAAGTCTGAAATTTGATAAATAACCAGAGAACAATTTTGGCATAAAAAGATTACAAAATAGGGAGCTTTGCTCAACCAGTTGACGACCTTAACAAAATATCAAAACTACTTATTTATACTCAGAAAAATACCCAACTATGAGTGTGATCTGATCACTACATTAAAAATTTTGCATCTGAGAAGTCTTTTGTTAGACTATGCATGTATCCCTCTGTCATACATGAGATCAGATCGGCATGGGCCTGCAAGAAAGTATGTCCATAGGGGTACCACGGGCTGACGGTTCAGTCCCCATGACCGGGCATTCCATGCCTTCCATTTATGAAGTGAGCCGAGGTTTCAACTACCGTCTCTACTTTCATTAACTGCCTTCTCTCGGTAACTAAACAAAATTAAATGCTTAGGGGGAGGCCACGTGGTGCTCTTAGATATGACATTATATAAGAACACAATTGTGGGGCTATCAAAAGTGATTTGGAATCATACCTCTTTTGGGCCCGCAATCCACCGCCTTCTGCCACATATCACTTTTGCCAAAACATGGTCTCAATTGCGGGACATCTTAATAAAATTATCTCCTGATTATGTTGCGTCCCCACAATGGACTGTGGCCGTAGATATGGTCCTGATCTACGATATGAGTGCACCCGCTAGATTTAGCACCACCGCCAAGCTTATTTTCCTACCAACTTTAGAATATTCCAAACTGTGCCTTGCGGAGGGAGGGTGATATATTTAACATTGAACAATACTGCATCAATGGATCAGATCTACCTCCCTCAAATCAATGGCTGAGATCTTCTTCAGGTCTCCGAAAAAATCAAATCTCAAACCTCCTCTGCCTTCAGTTGCTTTTTCCCGGAGCTATGGATATGACGACGTGTGGCCCCCTGAGATTGACAACTGAGATTTTCTTCCAGCCTCCGGACTCTGAGAAAATCAAATCCCAAACCTCCTCTACCTTCAGCTGCTTTTAACCAGAGCTATGGATCTGACGACATGTGGCCCGCTGAAATTAACGGCTGAGATTTGCTTGGGGTCTCCGAACTCTGGGAAAATCAAATCTCAAACCTCCTTTTCCTTTAGCTACATTTACCCAGATCTGTGGATATGACGACATGTGGCCCCTTGATATTGACGACTGAGAATTACTTCAGACCTTTATCTGGAGTTCATGGATCTATGCCATATGTCCCCTGAGATTGACAACTGA